>OY856409.1:348259057-348541557 GCA_963693085.1 Alisma plantago-aquatica | reverse complement strand
ATAAGTACAGTACTTACGAAATCCAGTAGTAACATTTGTCATGTGGACATAAGTACAGTACCTAAGGAATCCATGCAAAATAAGTACAATACTCACTTGTTAATTTCAACTCAGTTTTTTCAAACATAAGTACATTACTTGCCAAATTATAAAACCAAGCATAAGTACAGTACTTAACAAATTACAAAATCAAGCATAATTGTATAACTGATCTGGAAGCATAAGTACAGTACCTACGGAATCCATGCAAAATAAGTATAGTACTCACTTGTTAATTCCAACTCAGTTTTTTCAAACATAAGTACAACACTTACCAAATTATAAAACCAAGCATAAGTACAGTACTTAACAAATTATAAAATTAAGCATAATTGTATAACTGATCTGAAAGCATAAGTACAGTACCTACGGAATCCAATAACAACATTTTTCGCCTGGACATATTTTTTTTACAAAAATGTAGTGCACATCTGGTCCATAATCAACTATAAAATGCATCTATAAGTATTGTACCTAATTATTAATTTTCAACCCAGTTTGTCAAATATAAGTACAGTACCTCTCAAATTCATTTTTGAATGTATATGTATTTATTGTAGGTACAGTACTTACGTAATCTGCAGTGGGGATAAATATGCAATAGAATTATTGTAGGTACAATACTTACGTACAGTACTTCTTCGGAGCTGGGAGGAACATGGAAATGGAGGGGAAGCTTGAGGAGATCTACATCTATATAGGTGATTTGAAATTAAATGGAGGGAATGATTAGAGGGAAATCAAAATACGGTGGATTTTTATTTGGTTACGAGATCATGCATCCTTTTTGCATGTAAAAGCATGTAAAATCGCTGCTGGAGATAACCACTTAAATGTGCATGCAGCAGGAGGAGTTAGTGGACTGGCGCAGCAGTGGAGGAAAACGGCAGTTGAGGATTCCCGAGGACCGAGTATGTGGTCGGGTATAGGATGTACTATGCGTAGAATTTTTCATATCAAAATGACGCTGTTTGACATGTACCCAAATATGTCAGTAGAGGCAAACGACAAACTGTGTTGCCAATCTCGAGACTGAGAAGCTTGCACGAGCTTCGGTAGATACTGGGCTATATAAGTTCCTGCGCCACAAGGCACCCTACCTGAAGGCCGAGGTATCAGAATAACTAGCTTATGATCTCAATGCTCTAGTCGTGCAATTTGATATGGAAAACATCTTTACTAATTTTATGGTATTTTTGCTTCTCGTCCGAATTACAATACTAAATAAATTGATTGGTGGGTTTTCCAATCGACCCTCCTTAGCTAAGGGTTTGTCTGGATGTTTAGTGGTCGCAAAATACTGAATGAATTCTTATAACGTCACATTTACAGGCGTCAGTTGTCTCCAAAAAACCGACGTCTAAACCCTACAACATCGGCTGAATACACAAACCAATATCAATATGTGAAGACCGACATCACTATGTGAAGACCGGCCAAACACGGGTATCGTTTTTTATTTAACGTCGGTTACACAATAGGAAATCGACGCCTAAAATCGCCCGCCAAATCTAATTTTTTCAGTGCAAAAAAATTGTCTCCAAAATTTCGCATACGGCGTCGGTTGTTGACCAAGAAACCGACGACTAAAGGTTTTTTACGAGACAAAAATTGGGTCCATTTTGTCGTCGGTTTTCGTACAATAACCAATGCCGATGTGAGTTCGCGCGTTGTCCCCGCGAAAATTTTTACTCCTAAAATTGCCCAATTGGCGTCGGTGTTTGATGGCAACCGACGACTATGGTCGTAATTCAAGAACTTTTTTTTATCGGCATATGTAGATAGACGTTGGTTCTTCTAGTTAAAACCGACGACTATGATTGAACATAGGTGTCGTTTTTGTTGTTGTAACTGACGTTGTTGGATCTTAGGTGTCGGTTTTTGAAACAACCGACGACGATGATTAACTTAATAGCACCCGTGAAACAGATTAGTCTTTCCCATTCTCTGTTTCATCGTGATTTCACTAGGTCTCTGGTGATTGTAGCGATTCTGCCGCCTTCCGCCTACTGCTCTTCCGCCGCCTGCTGGTCCTCCACCGGCCGTCCCTTCCCTCCGTCGCATGTTGGCCGTCCTCCGCCGCCTACTGGCCGTCATCACCGATTTGCCTTCCCGCCGCCGGTCCTCTTCCTCCAGCCGCCATTCGGGCCTCTTCCTCGTCGCAGTTGTGAAGGTCTCCTGAGGAGCTGCTGCACCGTCAGAGCTCGAGTCTGAGGTCGCCGGAGCTAGCCTCTGATTCCCCTAATGCTAGGTAGGTTATATATCCACAGATTTGTATTTATGTATCTACTGATTTGTATTTACTTATCTACTGATTTGTATTTACTTATCTACTGATTTGTATTTACTTATATACGGATTTATATTTACTTATCTACTGATTTGTTCATCTAATGATTTTTGATTCATCACATTATTTAAATTTAGGCCTTTGTATTTGTTCATTTACTTTTTCAAATTATTTAATCATCTACTAATTTTTCAAATTACTTATCTACTTATTAGTATTTACTTATCTACTGATTTGTATTTATTATCTACTGGTTTTTATTCATTTATCTACTTATTAGTATTAATGTACTATTTTAACTTGTCTAATCCTCATGCTTGACCTAATTCAGTAAAATGAACACTGAAACATGTGTTAAAGATACATTGATGTTGAATCTCAAACTTAACTCACATGTGGATCTTCTATTTCTAAAATGATTATGTGAACTCCTAAATCAATAACATATATTATTCTTTATACACCCAAATACCTTGTGAATCATGTATACGCCCTAAGGTGATTAAATGCCTAAATCTTGACTTGAAAATATGACCTAGTATGTATATTGATATATGAAGCTCTAGTTAAAACTTCAAGATTGACCCCTAATTAATACATTATAACAGAATTGAATCATGCATTTGTGTTGTCGCAGGTACTGTTGACTTGCTGTTGATTTGCATATATTTCTTCTTCAACCTTCAAGTGAGGTATAATATTCTCACTCTCCCAATGTGCCATTAGGCTTCATTTTGATTCAAATCTTTGATATATGGAATCATGGTTTATTTACTATTTAGTATTTACTGACAAGCATGATTAAATGATGTTACACAAAACTTTGGATATGAATGATGAAACTAGGATTGTAGGTATAAGAATGACAACATACATGTATTTGTTGGCCTAGAAACCCGTCCAAGATTTACTCATTAGGAGTAAATCTTGGATAGTCCCTGGTTTGGGACTGTTCTTGAACACTTAATCTCACTTAGGATGTAAGTGTATAATGTGCATTGAGTTTTCAAGAAAATTTTGGTAGCATTTCCCCGTTTGTTCTCTAAGTACATATGTATAGTACTTTCTTAATTTCTTTTTGATGATGGATGATGATGATGATGCTCCAGTTGCCGCCACTGGCCACCTCCTACACCTCCTATGCTTCACCTCCAGCACCAGCTACCTTCACCTCCAGCCCGACCACATCCACCTCTGGTCGCGGCCACCACAGCCTGCTCGATCCACCAGTGCGGTGAGTGGTTAAATAATCCGTACTAGATTTGAACTTAGGATTAATGATGCCACCATATAGTTGATTACTATTGAATAATTAGGGTTAATGATGTATTAATGAACTTAATTAATTAGATTTGTACTTAGTTTCTCTAAGATTATGTAGTTGATTAATATTGATTAATCACGGTTAATTATGCATGAATGAATTTAATTAATTGATAGTGCTTTCTTTATTTCTTTTTGATGATGATGATGATGATGATGATGATGATGATGATGCTCCAGTCGCTGCCACTGGCCACCACCTGCACCTCCTCTACTTCACCTCCAACACCGACCACATTCACCTCCAGCCCGACCACCTCCACCTCCGGCCGCCGCCACCACAGCCTGCTCGATCCACCAGTGCGGTGAGTGGTTAATTAATCTGTACTAGATTTGAACTTAGGATTAATTATGACACCATATAGTTGATTACTATTGAATAATTAGGGTTAATGATGCATTAATGAACTTAATTAATTAGATTTGTACTTAGTTTCTCTAAGGTTGTGTAGTTGATTAATATTGATTAATTAGGGTTAATTATGTATGAATGAATTTAATTAATTGATAGTGCTTTATTTATTTCTTTTTGATGATGATGATGATGACGATGATGATGATGATGATGTTGATGATTCTCCAGTCACCGCCACTGGCCAGTGCCTGCACCTCCTCTACTTCACCTCCAGCGCCGACCACCTTCACCTCCAGCCCAACCACCTCCACCTCCGGTCGCCGCCACCACAACCTGCTCGATCCACCAGTGCGGTAAGTGGTTAATTAATTTGTATTAGATTTGAACTTAGGATTAATGATGCCACCATATAGTTGATTACTATTGAATAATTAGGGTTAATGCATGATGCATTAATGAACTCAATTAATTAGATTTGTACTTAGTTTCTCTAAGATTGTGTAGTTGATTAATATTGATTAATCTGGCTTAATTATGCATGAATGCATTTAATTACACTATTTTAGAAAAACAATTAACATCTAAGCACTAAGATAAGCACTAAGGTAAGAAAAACCTAAATTAACCCTAACTAGCAAGACTAGGCAATTCAATTGAAGGAAGTAAAAGCAACTAAGCTAAAATACAAAGCAGTGTGGTAACAGGAAAGAGCATACATAAAAAATTGTTATTGACTTATGAAACTAGACAACTCAGAGGAGAGGGGAGAGGCAGCCACACCTTCGTTTTCTTACCGACAGTTGAGGCCGAGAAACGACAACATGAAGAGAAGAGAGTGGAGCTCGAAGTAGGGAGAAGCGGAAAGGGCTAGAGAGACAAAGGATGTGACTGGGTGAAGGTTCGATGTGTAGGAGTGGGAAACGAGAAGAATGTGCAGAGAGGTGGGAGAGAAATTTTGACGTTGGTACTTGTACCCGCGTCAGTGGAGGTTTATTTTTAGAGGCTACCAGACACGGAACATATTACTCGAGTTCAAAGTTGGTCCATGAAAACTAAAGCAGCATGCAGACACAACTCTCCCCTCCAACCATGACCGCCGCTGACTACCAACCACCTCTCACGCCTCAAGAACCACTTAGGTATGGTGTAATTCTAATAGGACTTGTCAAGTCTAGGTCCCTAGGGTAAGTGGTATGGTGGGAGGAGGATTGGGGTGGGGTAGGGTGGAGGGCCAGGGGAGGGTGAGGGGTGTGGTAGGGTGGGAGGAGGGTAGAGGTGGGGTAGGGTGGAGGGCCAGGGGAGGGGGAGGGTGAGGAGGGAGGGTGGTGTGAGGAGGGTAGGGGTGGGATAGGTGGGAGGAGGGAGGGCCAAGGGAGGAGGGTAGAGGTGTGATAGATAGTTTAACAGATACAATGAATAACTTAGTGCTATGAATAACTTAATTATCATCATCATCATCCTCATCATCATCAATTATTTCTCCGACATGAATATGAAATAACCCATCGTTGTTGTGTACTGTTAGTACTTATATTTATATTACTTTTTCTCAACATTTTACATTGTTGTAGGCATAATGGCTTGGGCCTTTACCCCAATGTTACTATTCCCTATTGAAGAACAATTGGACATCATTCTAGACGATCGTTCATTAGCACAACTCACTATACCTAAACATTGGCGTTATCTAAATGGAAGACGCTACACGGCTGGTGAAGTGACCCTAAATTTTGGAATTTTAATTTCTGTTATCGAGGTTAAGTACGATGTTGATGGGAATCTTATATCCACATCCAGTTGGTGTGAGTGGGTTTGGAAGATACTATTAAGCCGTAGTTACAAGATTTTTCTTCGTCCGGTTGGCCATAATACCATCAAGGTTTGGATAACCAATATCAACAATGAGTCGCCCGATCATCTGGTCCAATTTAAGTACTCCACAGAGGATAGCGATGATGATGATGATGATGATGATTGCTGATTCCAGACCATGTTGCTGTTGTTTAAGTTGTGTATCTCGTCTAGTATCTCTCTCTTCTTAGATATTTTACTTATGCACATGTTTAGGGGTACACCAACCCCCTTGTTTAGTTACTGTTTTGGACAACACCGCTGCATGTTCATAACTATATTATGATGATGATGGAACTACATGTTTCTATATGTGTGTGATGATACATGTGATTAAATGTGCTTATACATGTGTGTGATGAATCATATGATTAAATGAGTTTATACATGTGTGTGAATCACATGATCCATATATAATATTGTCCATCTTGTTAATTTTGCAGGTTTATAACCTGTTGTTGGCTGATATCAATGGATTTTGTAAACCTACAGTTCAGAACTAAACTGCAGGTTTTGCATCCTGCTGACCAACCATACAATAGGCTTGCAAACTGATAAGAAAAGAAATCAGAACATAGGCGTTAGTTATTAGTATAAAATCGACAACAAAGACATACAACGTTAGTTATTAGTAAAAAACCGACGTCTATGTGCCTAGGTAGTGTCGGTTATATATAAAAACTGATGCTGATGGTGCCCTTACTGGCACGTTTTATTCGGGAAGGGTTATGACGTCGGTTTTTGTGAAACATCGACATCTTTGACCTGGATATAGTGTCAGTTTTATTAATTAACTGACGCCTATAGTACCCTTGCTGGCGTGTTTTTGGTGGCGGTAAATGTTATGTCGTCGGTGTTAAAACCGACGCTGAAGGTTTCAACTTTTAGCGGTGCCCAGTTAGGTGTCTCTTTGAAACCGACGCCAAAAGCCTTCAATAACTGACACTAATGGTCGGTTCTGTACTTGTGGAAACACACTTTAGAACTAAATGTCAATTCGTTTGGTTGAATGTTGCTATAAATGAACTTTTTTATTTTCTTACTTTTGGTGGAAGATATTCAAGGTTGTAATTATCTATGGATAAAGCACCATCCCCAAAATCCCATTCCCAATTGAGGATATTACAAAAGTAGCCAGTAGTGCATATAAAATCAACCTATTCTTGAGATAAGCATATTTGATTTTAATGTAATTTAGTTTTTTTTTTAACTCTAAGGCTAAATAGATTGGTACTTACTTTTAGTATTTCATATTGATTAATTATGTAAATTAATTAACTAATTCTATTAGTTACAATATACCATAGCATGACTTTCGAGATTTATATTATTTTAGCAAGTAACTAATGAAATCCATTTTGTTATATATATTATTTTGATGGTTGAACTTCAATGAGAAGTGTTACAACAGCCTGGGCCTTGCATAACATTTTAGAGAGAGAAAGATAGAATTATGTGATACAATTTTCTTATTTAGGCACAACTAATTCATAAGCAATCACAATTGCCAAGTTTACTATTTGCTTGATGATCAACATTGTAAATGTTGAATATCTTAATAAGTTGCAAAATACTAACTTAATATCACTACAAAGAATAAAAAAGGTTACGAGTAACTAAGAATTTCAGCTCTTCTAGAAATTCATCACCTCAAATATGCATATATACAAAGCATATATAGTATGTACTTTTCGTGAAAAAAAACTACATTAATGAAAGACAACTCAAACCTGCAACAATTTTCTTTATCACCTCTTCTATTGCTTCAATAAAAGGAAGTATTCGAAATTAGTGCAGGTAGACTACCGAGATGCTGACAAATAATCATTAACAATTACACATTTGTTGAAATGATGTCATTTTTTTCGTACCTCGCCGATACATTTCATGATGTTCTATGTGCTACTAGTCTAGGTGGAAAATAAAATGACATACAAGATTTACGATAAAAAGGTAGTGCTTTTTGTACACTAGAATCGCTTATAATCTTGTTAAATTGGTATGATAAAGAGGCATGGATGTCTATTGGGTATTGTTTAAAATTATGCAAGTCATTTTTTGAATCTTAAAACCTCCATTCTTAATTAGATTATATCACCTCTAAAAGATTTTGGCCATAAATAAACCTCATTAAGTATTACTGAAACATGCACATTAGCATATTATGTGCTGTGAAAAGTATGTCATAGTCTACTCTTACGCTACTATGTATATAGGAAATTTATTTCTTGATTGTAGTTATCCAATCAAAGAGTGATCACTACTACAAAAATGGCTTATAACGTCACATTTACAGGTGTTAGTTGTATACAAGAAATCGACGCCTGAACCATACAGCGTCGGTTGAATACACAAACCGACATCTATCTGTGAAGAGCGGTCAAACAAGGGTATCACTTTTTATTTAGCGTCGGTTTTTTAATAAGCAATTGACGCCTAAAATCGACCGCCAAATCTAAATTTTCCAACAAAAAAATTACCTCAAAAATTTAACATATGAAGTTTGGTTTTTAGCTAATCAATCGACGACTAATAGTTTTTCACGAGATAGAAATTGGGCCCATTGTTATTGTCAGTTTTCTTGCAATAACCGACACCGATGTATTTTCATGCGCTGTCCCTGCGAAAATTTTCACCCCCCTTTGACGTTAGTTTTTTACGGAAGCCGACGCTGATTGTTTTAAGTGTCAGTTGTTTTGAATAACTGACGCATATTGTTAACTTAATACACCCGCGTGAGCCAGACTCTTCCCCCTTTTCTGTTTCATCGACTCCGCGCTTAGGTCTGGCGATCGATTCCCTACTCCGCCCGCCGCTCACTGCTCCTCTGCTCGCTGCCTCCGCCGCTGTTCGTTGCTCCAGCCACCGTCATTTGTTGTTGCAACTGCTGCCGTTCGTTTCTCCGACACCTTCTCCTCTGCTCACCGCCACTTGCTTCTGCTTTCCTTCTCCTACTCACTGTCGGCCGCTTGCTTGCTGCTCCTAGTCACCACCGCCACCATGAAGGTATCGTTCTTCCTCCTCTTCTTCCTCCGTCGACAACCATTGGCTGCCTACCTACCCTCAGGGTGCGGGCAATGGATGAGGGATGCTAACATTGGATCTTAGACCAATGGTAATTTTTATACAAATAAGTAATTTTTATACATGTTTGACTACATTAGGATTCTAATCTACCCTTTTGTCCTATATTTGATGCTAATTGTGCATATATGCTGAGTTTGGGACTTTAGTGATGGACTTTGTCCTAATTTGCTATTTTTAATCTAATATGAACTCTAGTCTCATCTATCCACGTTTCATGTAGTTTATAACATTGCATTGTGAATTATTGCATGTTTGAAACTATTGAATTCTTGATTTATTATTTAATAATGCTCTATAGATTAAGTACTTATCATGTCTATTAAAGTCCTATAGTAGAGACATATGTATATGAAATTAGATCATCAATAAATCATCAATGAAACCTAGATGTGACATTAGAATGACATTCTCTGGGTTGATGGGTTCATGATATATAAGTAATGCGACCTCAATTCAATGGGGAACTTTGTCCTTGTGATTTACATACTCTAACAAGATCTGGAATGTGTTTGGCCCTTGATCTAATGTCCACATTGTAAGTGATGTAATGTAAGTGAGCAAATACATGTAGTGGTGGTGAAATCTTATGTCTATGTTCTTTTATAATTCTTTTATCTTATTTTTAATTTTTGCTTTTATTTTATTTACTTCCTTACATAACTTAGTTATATAAAAAGATAGTCAACTCGATCCAACCTTGTTAATCACTTTTTCTTGATTGGACTAAAATCCAAATTGGCCTTAAGAAAAAATGTCCTTAGGTTCGATCCTAAAAATTTAATGTGATCAGACCCACCTACTTATGAGTGGTGTTATATTTTTTTGGCCTAGAAACCCATCCAAGATTTACTCATTAGGAGTAAATTTTGGATAGTCCCAGTTTGGGACTATTTTTATACACCTAATCTCACTTCAGATGTAAGTGTATAATGTGTATTTGGTTTTTAAGAAAATTTCGATAGCACTTCCCCGTTTGTTCTCTAAGTACATATGTACTTAGAGAACAGGGGTTAATACTACCGAAATTTTCTTGAAAATGCAATACACATTATACACTTACTAGTGAGATTAGGTGTTCAAGAATGGGATAGGTGGTACACATTTATTATATATAAGAACTTAAATCCAATTCAATGTGGCTTGCTAGAGAGCATAAAAAGACATTTATTTAGTGGTTTGAAGATAAAGTCTTACATCAACTATCTCAAACACCAGATATCTTACTAAAACTATCAAATGCCTCACCTTTAAACCAAAATTGAATGTTATGTCTTATGAAGGGTTTGACATAAATGGATTCTCATATTACACAAAGTGTCAAGATGATAAGAGGGTCGTCCAAAATAGTGGGGTCATCCTTCAAGCATCTTCATTGTTTTTTGCAAATGCAAAGGATAAGAGTCCACGTGAAGCTAAAATGTCATATTACGGTGTCATTGAAGACATATGGGAGTTTGACTACGTAGATTTTAGAGTTCCGCTCTTTAAATGTAATTGGGTTGATAACACCAAAGGAATTATATTGGATGAATTGGGTTTCACATTAGTGAACTTTGAAAAGATTGGCGAGAAGGGTGAACCATTCATATTGGCATCACAGGAGAAATACATATTTTATATCGATGATCCTACAAACGATAAATGGTCGGTTGTTCTTCATGGTAAAAGACAGTTCATTGAAGATCCTATAGATGAAGAAGAGTACTATGATAAGTATGATGACTCCAGTCTATTCTCAGTTGGGTTGCCAACACCACCAAATATTGAAGCTAATGATGACTTGTATGTGCACAGAGATCACAATGAAGGATTGTTAATTGATAAAAGATCACAATATTAGAGGCATGCATGTTTATATTTTTTTATATGTTTTTATTTTTCTGAATGTGAACTTTACAATGTGAATGTGAAATTTACAATGTGAATTACTTTACAATGTGAATGTGAACTTTACAATGTGAACTTTACAACTTTACAATGTGAACTTTACAATGTGAATGTGAACTTTCAGATGGCTGAGCATTCTTCTGATGACTGTGCTGATGATTACCGTGAGGGTGAGGACGTTAATGCGCTACCTCACAATGTAAGTTTTAAAAATATATCCCTTAGGTTTCTATCTATATATTCATTTATAGTTATATCCTGTAAGTGTATTTTTTTTGTCAAATTTTAGGTTGGTGATGTACCCCCTGAAGAAATTGGGGCACTTGATGAGCAGCAAAAAAAATTGAGAAAGTGAGGGGTATCACAATGATGAACAAGTTACTACAACAAAGGGGAAATGGACCCAAACTGGCTGTGGATTTCGATCATGCAGGAAATCTAGTTGGAGTGAACGACAACTCATTTATTTCATATTTTGAGGTTCTTACTCGCAGCCATTGTAGTCCTATTTTTGAATCCTGACATAAAGTTCCTAAGGGGAAGAAAGACTTAGTATGGAAGGAACTATGCGTGAGTTATTATTATTTTCAATTCTATTTTTGTATATTACTAATTTTTAGGATACTAGTTAATAGCAATTCTATTTTCAGAGTATATTTGATCTGGATAAAAAGCTGCATCGTAAATGCGTGATGCAACACTGTGGGAGGGTCCTAAGAAACTATAGGACAAATCTCACCCACGATAACATACGTGATGCTGAAAATAGGTTCTTGATTGATTTCCAATTCTAGACATTGATCATTTTTTGACTAACTCTACACTAATAATTTTTTTTTGTATTCTCTTTAAAAAATAAATTTAGGCAGAATGCAACCACTAAGTAATGGAACTACCTTGACACCAAAGACTAGGATGAATTTGTTACCCAAAGAAAAATGGATGAATTCAAGGTATTAAGGGCCACTCCCAATTTAATTAATATATATTCTTATGTATTCATCTATTCAAGATTAACCTTTAGTATTACTAACCAAATCAATGTGCTTACTAACAAGGCTATCAGCGATGCTCAAAGAGAAAAGCATGCACTGAATGTGCATGACCACACAATGGGTCTCAGAGGCTATGCATGTGTTCGCCAAAGACCATAGGCTGAGTCTACTGCTCAGTCTGCTGCTACTCAGGAGTCCTCTACTATTGGTCCCACACCTCTACCTCGCCATGCTATGTGGATGGCTGGGAGGCAAAATAATAAGTGATATATAATGAAGCCCACAACTGCTGAGGCGACTATAAAATGGTAAAATTCAACTCTTAGAGAAATCGATCGATATTGATTATTGTTATGTTTACTTACCAATTTCTATTGATGGCGGTTAACGGGAGCTACACGAGAAGAGGAAGGAAGGCAAGTTCATCCCTGAGGGCACAAGGGATGAATTGACAGTTGCTCTGGGTAACTGACCGACCTAAATCGCGCGTCCAAAAGTGGAGGCGGATTTGAGGTAGTCGAGCTTTTACATTTATAAACCTGAATCCTGCTAGGCCCCCACAACTTTGCTTACGGGGTCGAAGTAGATATACGGGGTCGAACACAGGGACAAGGGGGTAGTGTTGAGAACCCAGAATCGACACGCTACACTCCGGCAGGTATAAAGAGATAATAAATTCCCCAAAAGGGAAACAACAAGATGTCACAAACAAAACAAGCAAACTATCTCCAACTGGAGCTACTAGAGAGATTTAAGGGTTTTAAGCATTTATCAATTTTTAGGGGTTTTCATGCAATAGAAACAGAGAGATAAAAACTAAAGCCAGAGCAAGGTACGAAGGATAAGACTATAGTAAGACAAGCGACATCAGTAACATCCTGCACCCCTCCTCTCAGAGCGGGTACCTCTAACCAAGCGTCAACACCCCTCTCGAGGTTGCTGGACTTAAGTTAGAGCGGAATGTTACTGAAACGACTCCGTTCGAGGCACTCTCGTACTCTAGAATCGGACCAAACACTAGAGCCACAACACAACTCTCAAAGTTATTGCGACGGAAAAACATGATTCGATAGCTAAGCGAAACGCGATCCAAACATGCAAGCTAGGGTTCAGATATCAAACATAGCAGCCATCCAACACATTGCACCAAGCATAGAGCAGTAAGTAATTAAGCTTTTCTATTTCCATAAACATTAAAGGTCTTAATTACAATGTGTAAATAAAGATTTAAATAACATAAATAAAGATAGGTGTCGCCTTCTTGATGTAGAAGATCGACAGGCTACTGCGGCTCTCCAGCCCGATATCAGTCAGGAGCCTAGCCCGCTACAGTAGTGTCGGCCGGCACACCCTCTCAGGCGGTACGCATGACGACCGACTGTATCGCTCATGGACCCTGGCCGATACGCTCATGTCGGGAAGCAAACCCTCTCAGGCGAAACGCATGACGGGCGAAGCGTATCGGGTTCAATATCTTGTCGGGCATGGAGCGACGCGTTCTACTGTCGGGCACTTGTGTCGGGCACTTTTGTCGCTTATCAACGTTGGCCGATATCGGCCCGCAGTGTCGCTCGGGACGGTCCTAAGTGAACCATCCCCTCCCTCTCGGGATGAGGAAGAGCTCACCTAGAGTTGCCCGACACGAGCACTGGGGCACGGTACTCTTGCTCTCGCAATTTTCCTCGGAAGATCGCTCAAAGTCCCCAACTGTCCGAACTGTCTTTTCGACTTCATGTAGCTACTATTTATAGGCAGCTGGTTGGGAGAAGTTATGGTGCTTGAAGCGCCACGTGTCCTCCTTATGCGCGGGTCGTTGGACGGCCGATACATGTATCGCTCGGTGCAGGGGTGTCGGCTATCGGTCACGTGACAGGCGGCGCGCCCGCCGGTGGGTGGCTGTGTCGCCCAACAAGCTGGGTTGTCATGGTGAGCTTGACTCCCTATTGGGTAGAAGGCGTGTCGTCCGTCGGCTTCTTCTTGTGCGGCATCCCTTTGTCGTGCGTCATTGTGTCGCTCCACCCTGTCGGACAGGGGTTGTATCGGGCGTCAGGTCAGGAAGGCCGAAACAAACTTGGATTTATTTGTGGGGCGGGACGGGACGGCCTTATTGCACCAAGATGAGGAAAAACTCTACAGTAGATGGAAAAATTGGATTAAGAGCATTGTTTGGCCAATTATTGCGAAAGTGCTAATAAAAGAGAGGAAAATAGCAGAAAAGGGTAGTTTTGACAACAGAATAAAGGGCAAAAACATCACAAAAATTGGTGTTATCAACTCACCAAACTTAGCATTTTGATTGTCCTCAATCAATATTTAAACTATATTTAGCGATGCTTCTTTTGCTCGGAAAAGCTTTCTGTTCAAAAGGTGAAACAAGAATCGTAATGCCTTAAAGATAATGTTGTCTCACTATGAACAAAAGACTTAGTTTTTCCTGCCTTATTGTTTAAGTAAGATTCTTCTCTACAGCTTCGGCGAGACTTTGTTGTATGATTCCGAAGTTAGCTTACACACCAAACAACTTTAGTTTTGGGGTAGAAAGTTGTGTATCGGGTAGGCTAAGGCTTTTTTTTAGGGTTTTTCTTGTTTCCCATCAGTCCATCCAGGTAAGGGTCTGTTAACGGGCAAGTGGTCCCTGCAGTCCAAGCCAGTTGGCTTTAGAGCAGTGATTTCACATCCTACATACCACTGCCCTAGATCTATCATGCATAAAGATGGGTACTTTTGGAAAACAAGTGGGTTATATATTTTTTTCTTTTCTTTTATTGGGCACAACTCTCATGCTTTTATTCACTCTCATAAGGCTTCTCTCTTTTTGGGATTTTTGTTGGGTAAGGGGAAACAAAAAGATTCTTGCTTTTGGGCAGCTTTTTCCTTCTCCATACTCGTCTCTTAGCTGTTTGCGAGGTTATTATATTTTTTGAAATTTTTGACATTGAAAAACGTAATCTTCTCGTTTGTTTGAAGCAACATTATCAAAAAGATATAACAGAACTTGTATCTTGTTAAGCACAAAGAAAAATAACTTTGCAAGAAGTCGCAACAGGTTTTCACTATTATAGCGACTTTGTACATATGTAAGGGAACAAAACAAGCAAAATTTTTCAAAATTTTTATAAGAGCATGACATTTTATACGAGCATAGGGTACATACACATAATATAAGAGAAGAACAAAATGGCACAGAGGAAGAAAATTTTTATACCTCCTTCACTGGTACATGGGTACCCCCCCAAACTTACTCCGCACTCTGTCCCAGAGTAGCGAAGGATACAGGGTGAGGCCATGTTAGCCCAGTGAAGGTTATCTAGCGGGCTCGCTTGTGCTTTAGAGAAGCTGCAATATGCTTCTTTACTGCAGCCCTTTTATTTCCCCAGTTGGAAGCAGCCAGAACAAGTGCAAAGCTCTCAAGAAGGAAGCTCGAAGCTTGTGCATGGTAGACCGAGAGCTCTTGAAAACACTTGTGGACACTTCCCCCCTCTTTAAGAAGATGGAACCGGAATGCCCAGATTCCATCCGGAGGCCACTGGCAGAAGACTTGTGTTGTCTCTGTTGATGGTCCTAAACCACCACAGAAGACAGACTATGATAAGGAAGTGCTCCTCTTTGGGGCTCTGACGTTTCTGTCCGACAGTTGTTGCTTCAGCTGCGGCCGCAATTCTACCTGTTATCAAGTTCATTAACCATTTAAATGTTAGATAGGAAAAGCAAAAGAAACTCGATAAAACTTGACTTATTTCAAAATTCAGGTATCGTCCATCAAAAGAAAACTCGAGTCGATACAAGATTGGGCGATACGAGGATAGCTGCACGGCACAACATACCGCCCGATACAGATATATCGAGCGATAAGGTCGCCAAAGAGCAACTGCCCGATAGGACGTCACAAAAGAAAAACATGTCGCCCGATATGGCGTATCAGGAAAACACCGTCGGTCGTTATGTCATGCTTAACTGCATCAGGCGATACTAAATCGACTAGGCTCGTAAACCCGATACGCAGCGCGCGATAAGAAAAACTCGTGTCAGGCGATAAGACTGTCATGCTATACCTTTGCTCATTGGAGCCATCGCCTGATACAAGGGTGAAGGCAAGATGGCCGACACGCGAGCAAAACGGGCGGATTACTGCATGTGTTACAGGTGGCTGAAAAGAGTAAGTGTAGCAGCCCGACACGTTGAAACCACCTTACTATATATAGCAAACTCAGCTGGGGGTAAATCGGGCAGTTCTGGGGCGCGCATCGGCTGTTTGAGACGTGACGTTCCCGAGACGACGGTCTCGTCAGTCTAATTAAGGGCGTTTATCCCCATCCACGATACGGTTGTCGCTCGGGAATACCATCTGTCACGGCTTTTGCGGTGCCCAAGAAACTGCAGCCTGATACAAGTGTGACCTTGCTCCAGCTGAGCTGCTGCCTGATACGGTTGAGGCAGGCGGCCAAAACTAAAACTAGAAAAAGTGATTAAAGGGTAAAACATCATCGGCCAAGGGTAGAGTCCCTGACCTCAGACATAATTATAGCGGTGGCCCATAAAATAGAGGAGCCGGTACGCTCGGCGCGTGCACTGACTCGGGCCTTATTACAATTCATAAAGTTTATTTTTACAAGTAATAAGAAAAAATACATTCTACTCTACGAAAGAAAGAAAAACTCGGGCTGCCTCCCGAGGAGCGCTGAAGTTGACATCGCCAGCTCAACCGGTGTAGGATCATCTTGTTCAGCGCTTGACTGCACCCATATCTTGCAGGTCGATCTCCGCTGTCCTGAAAAAGGTTTCATCCTCATAAAACCTTTTTACCCTGTGCCCATTCACTTGAAAGACTTTGGTCGGATAGTCCTTGTCATAGAGCTCCATCATTCCTGATGGGTATATCTTTGACACAGTGAACGATCCTGACCACCTTGTTTGCAGCTTCCCAGGGAAGAGATGTATGGAGGACTTGAATAACAAGACTTTATCCCCTTTGCTTACGTCTTTTCTCCTGAGGTGGGCGTCATGCCACAATTTTTTCCTCTGTTTGTAGATTTTTGCACTTTCGTAGGCGTTCATTCTCAGCTCTTCGAGCTCTTGAAGCTGCAAAAACCTCTTTTCTCCTGCTTTTTTGAGGTCCATATTTAGGAACTTGATTGCCTAAAGGGCCTTGTGTTCCAATTCCAAAGGCAAATGGCAGGATTTTCTGTAGATAAGCCGGTAGGGGGTGGTTCCAATGGGCATTTTGTAAGCAGTACGGTAGGCCCAAAGCGCGTCGTCAAGCTTCATAGACCAGTCTTTCCTCGTTCGGCTGACAGTTTTCTCCAAGATCTGCTTGATTTGTTTATTGGAAACCTCTACCTGCCCTGACGTCTATGGGTGGTAGGGTGTAGTGATCTTGTGTTTCACTCCGTACTTGCGAAGGAGTGCTTCAAACTGTCTCTCTCCAAAGTGCGACCCTCCGTCGCTTATAACAGTGCGCGGTACACCGAAACGAGGAAAGATGGTCTTCTCAAAGAGATTCATAACTGACTTGGCGTCGCAGGTTTGGGTGGCTACCGCTTCCACCCACTTCGATACATAATCCACTGCCACGAGTATGAACTGATACCCCCAGGATGGGGGAAATGGTCCCATGTATTCGATCCCCCACACGTCAAATATTTCTACTTCGATCCAGCTTGCCGTTGGCATTTCATTCCTCCGCCCTATGTTCCCTGTAAACTGGCACTCTTTGCAAACCTTCACAAATTGTGCAACGTCTTTAAATAAGGAGGGCCAGTAGAAACCTGACTGTAGCACCTTTGCAGCTGTTCTCTCGCTACCCAGGTGTCCACCGTAGGGGGAGGCGTGGCATTCTTTCAGGATGTCCGCGGTTTCTTCCTCTAGGATGCACCGCCTGTATAAGTTGTCAGCGCATCTTCTGAACAGGAGAGGATCATACCAGTAGTAGTTTTTGGCATCCACAAATAGCTTCTTTTTCTGATTGTACGTGATGTCAGGAGGTAGCTCTCCGTAGGCAAGATAATTATAGATGTCTGCAAACCAGGGTAAGCGTTCTTCTTGGGCTTCGACCAACATAAGAGCTTCGTCGGCGTAGTCGTCGTTGATTGGAGGCCCTCCTATCTCTCAGCCACAATCCTTGATAGGTGGTCTGCGACCACATTTTCTGCTCCCTTCTTGTCGATAATCTTGTGGTCGAACTCTTGGAGTAATAAGGCCCACCTCAACAGTCTGGGCTTTGCGTCTTTCTTTTGCATCAAGTATTTTATAGCCCCATGATCTATGTATAATTTGACCTTAGCTCTGATGAGATACGACCTGAACTTATCGAATGCGAAGACGATGGTGGGCATCTCCTTCTCAGTTGTTGTGTAGTTTACTTGAGCCTCGTGCAACGTGCGACTAGCGTAGCAAATCACATGGTGCTTTTTGTCTTTCTTTTTCCCCAAGACTGCTCCAACCGCGTAGTCGCTAGCATCTCACATCAGCTCAAAAGGTAAACCCCATTCTGGCGCTTGACGGATAGGTGGTGATATTAAAGCATTTTTCAGGGCCTGAAAAGCACTGAGAAAATCGTTAGAGAAAACAAATTCAGCATCTTTTACCAGACGATTGGATAGCGGTTTGGAAATCTTTGAAAAGTCCTTGATGAATCTTCGGTAATATCCGGCGTGCCCGAGGAAGCTGCGCACCCCCGTCATGGATCTGGGTGGAGGAAGCTTGGATATTGCCTCAACTTTGCTTACGTCCACCTCGACCCCACACCTTGAGATCTTATACCCTAGAACGATGCCCTCCCGCACAATGAAATGGCACTTTTCCCAGTTCAGAACTAGGCTGTTCTCCTCGCACCTTTGAAGGACAAATGACAGATTCTTCAGACAGCTATCGAAGTCCTTCCCATAGACTGAAAAGTCATCCATGAAAACTTCTACGATGTCTTCTAGAAAATCTGAGAACATCGATATCATGCATCTTTAAAAGGTAGCGGGGGCGTTGCAGAGTCCGAAGGGCATCCTTTGGAAGGCATAAGTGCTGTAAAGGCAGGTGAATGTTGTCTTCTCTTGATCGTCGGGCAAGATGGGTACCTGGTAAAAACCTGAAAAGCCATCAAGAAAATAAAAGAAATCGTGATGCGCTAACCTTTCAAGAACTTGGTCAATAAAAGGTAACGGAAAATGATCCTTCTTTGTAGCCTGATTTAGCTTTCGGTAATCACCGCACATCCGCCATCCGGTGACGGTCCTAACCGCCACCTCGTCTCCCTTCTCACCCTTAACCACCATCATCCCGCCCCTTTTGGGCACTACGTGGATCGGACTCACCCAATTGCTATCGTTGATTGGGTAAATGATCCCCGTATCCCTGAGCCTTATTACTTCTTTCTTGACGACCTCCTTGAGCATTTGGTTCAGCTTCCTCTGGGGTTGGGCCAGAGGCTTGGCAGATTCATCTAAGTTGATGTGATGCATGCACAAAGCAGGGCTAAGGCCTTTGATATTATCTACTGAGTATCCTATAGCCCCCCTGTGGAGCCTTAACTCCTCAAGGAATCGGTCTAGCTGATTGCTTGAAAGATTGGCGTTTACGATGACAGGGTTTCTGTGCTCTTCATCCAAGAACTCGTACTTCAAGCCTTCAGGTAACGCTTTTAACTCTGGCTTTGGTCTGGGTCCCTGCTCTTGAGGCTCCCCCTCGAGAGAGGCATACATCGCGGACTCCACCACCTTATCCTATTCTTGCAAGTCTTCGTCAGAAAGGTCGAAAAGGTCGAGATACCACGTGACTTTAGGATCTTCGAGGTCGGGATCCTGACAGCTTATGACCCTCAAGAGGGGGTCTACTGTCTGGATGTCTTCCTCTATTTCCTCACATAATTTATTGTAGCTATTCGTGAAACATGCTGATTCAGACAGGGATGGGCTTCTCATGATCTCTTTCAGCTTGAAGTCCATATGGTCGTTTCCGACCCTCAAAGTGATCATCCCTTCGGAGACATCAATCAGCGCTCTCCCTGTTGCCAAGAAGGGGCGCCCGAAGATGATCGGGCAACAGGGGTCTTCAGCTGTGTCGATGACGACTATATCGCAAGGGATGAAGAAATCGCCGACCCTGATCGGCACATCCTCGACAATGCCGACGAGTCTCTTAAATGTGTGATCCGCCAATTCAATCCGCATGTTGGTTCGAACCATGTCGGTTAAACCCACCCTTTGTGCGAAACTTAGGGGCATGAGGTTGATGCTTTCCCCCAAGTCCGCTAGACCCTTACGCTCGAAATTGTCCCCGATGGCGAACGAGATTGTGAATGCTCCGGGGTCCCTTCTCTTATTTGGCATGTCAGGCTTCACGAAGGCAGAGGAGGCAGAAGCTAGGTGCACTGTCTTAATCCTTCCTCCCCTTCTCTTCTTTGTGATAAGGTCCTTGAGGAACTTGGCATATGTAGGCATTTCCTCCAAAGCGTCGAGGAAGGGCACTTCGAGATGCAGTTTCCTGATCGACTCCATGAACTTCTCATGACGCTTTTTCAGATTCGCCTTTATCAACTTATACGGAAACAGAATCCTAGGAGCGTAAGCATTCCTTCCGCCAGATAGCTCTTCAGGGAACCTTTGCGTAGACTCTCGACCGTCTACATGTCTTTCTTCCTCCTCTGCTCGAGTTGCACCCTCAGGCATTGGCTCGGGCTTGATTTCATCAGGGCGCTCCAACGTTCTTCCAGACCTCAATACTGCCATTCTGGAAATTTCAGGGTATGGGAGTGCTTGTACTGCAGGATCCTTCATCAGAGAAGTCATCTGGGTCAGCCGCTGATCGACCTCATGCTGGCGCTTCTGCTAGCTTGCCATTTGGCGTTGCATGGAATTTAGAGCTCCAGAGCTAGGAAGCGCACCCTGCACCAGTTGGCTGATGATGGTGTCCTGTCTTTTTATGTAGGCAAAAGCTGACCAACCAAGTTAGGCTGGCTCGACCTCTCACCTTGGCCCTAACATTCACCCTCAGAAAGAGACCGCTCGCAACGAGACATGGTATCAAAGCTCGGTGGAATAGGTCATGGTTCTTCAGAGTTCCTGAAATGGTACAAAAAATCAAGTTTAGAAAATTCGAATTTTTACTTTTAGGCAAAGAATAGCAATGAAAGGAAAAGAGTGCTGTCAAACTCATTTCTAAGCTTGAGGCACGGGAGTGTAGTTAGTGGATTCAGATTCGTCTACAATACCATTTTTGCCTTGTCCTCGGCAACAGTGCCAAAAAGTTGACCGGCCTAAATCGCACGTCCAAAGTGGAGGCAGATTTGAGGTAGTCGAGCTTTTACATTTATAAACCTGAATCCTTCTAGGTCCCCACAACTTTGCTTACGGGGTCGAAGTAGATATATGGGGTCGAACACAGGGACAAGGGGGATAGTGTTGAGAACCCAGAATCGACACGCTACACTCCGACGGGTATAAAGAGATAATAAATTCCCCTAAAGGGAAACAACAAGATGTCACAAACAAAATAAGAAAACTATCTCCAACTGGAGCTACTAGAGAGATTTAAGGGTTTTAAGCATTTATCAATTTTTAGGGGTTTTCATGCAATAGAAACAGAGAGATAAAAACTAAAGCCAGAGCAAGGTACGAAGGATAAGACTACAGTAAGACAAGTTGCAACAGTAACATCATGCACCCCTCCTCTCAGAGCGGGTACCTCTAACCAAGCATCAACACCCCTCTCCAGGTTGCTGGACTTAAGTTAGAGCGGAATGTTACTGAAATGACTCCGTTCTGGGCACTCTCGTAGTCCAGAATTGGACCAAACACTAGAGCCACAACACAACTCTCGAAGTTGTTACGACGGGAAAACACGATTCGGTAGCTAAGCGAAACGTGATCCAAACATGCAAGCTAGGGTTCAGATATCAAACATAGCAGCCATCCAACACATTGCACCAAGCATAGAGCAACAAGTAATTAATCTTTTCTATTTCCATAAACATTAAAGGTCTTAATTACAATGCGTAAATAAAGATTTAAATAACATAATTAAAGATAGGTGTCGCCTTCTTAATGTAGAAGGTTGACAGGCTACTGTGGCTCTCCAGCCCGATATCAGTCAGGAGCCTAGCCCGCTACAGTAGTGTCGGGCGGCACACCCTCTCGGGAGGTACGCATGACGACCGACTGTATCGCTCAAGGACCCTGACCGATACGCTCATGTCGGGCGGCGAACCCTCTCGGGCGGCACGCATGACGGGTGAAGCGTATCGGGTTCGATATCTTGTCGGGCATGGAGCGACGCGTTCTACTGTCGGGCACTTGTGTCGGGCACTTTTGTCGCTTATCAACGTTGGTCGATATCGGCCCACAGTGTCGTTTGGGACGGCCCTAAGTGAACCATCCCCT
This sequence comes from Alisma plantago-aquatica, assembly GCA_963693085.1. NCBI lineage: Eukaryota > Viridiplantae > Streptophyta > Magnoliopsida > Alismatales > Alismataceae > Alisma > Alisma plantago-aquatica. The sequence continues at coordinate 348,519,363 of OY856409.1, read as the reverse complement.
CCCTCTCGGGATGAGGAAGAGCTCACCTAGAGTTGCCCGAAACGAGCACTGGGGCACGATACTCTTGCTCTCGTAGTTTTCCTTAGAAGATTGCTCAAAGTCCCCAACTGTCTGAACTGTCTTTTTGACTTCCTGTAGCTGCTATTTATAGGCAGCTGGTTGGGAGAAGTTATGATGCTCGAAGTGCCACGTGTCCTCCTTATGCGCGGGTTGTTGGACGGCCGATACAAGTATCACTCGGCGTAGGGGTGTCGGCTATCGGTCACGTGACGGGCGGTGCGCCTGCCGGTGGGTGGCTGTGTCGCCCGACAAGCTGGGTTGTCATGGCGAGCTTGGCTCCCTGTCGGGTAGAAGGCGTGTCGTCTGTCGGCTTCTTCTTACGCGGCATCCCTTTGTCATGCGTCATTGTGTCGCTCCACCCTGTCAGGCAGGGGTTGTATCGGGCGTCAGGTCAGGAAGGCCGAAACAGACTTGGATTTATTTGTGGTCCGGGACGGGACGGACTTATTGCACCAAGATGAGGAAAAACTCTGCAAAAGATGGAAAAATTGGATTAAGAGCATTGTTTGGCCAATTATTGCGAAAGTGATAATAAAAGAGAGGAAAATAGCAGAAAAGGGCAGTTTTGACAACAGAATAAAGGGCAAAAACATCACAAAAATTGGTGTTATCAGTAACCCAGAGTATCCTGGATGTGTTAGGGGTGTAGGCGTTGGTGTGGGCATCAAAGTGTTCTTTGGGCCATCCCAACACAAACCTATCCCAAAAGTGGGAATTTCACAAGTTGAGGTAACCTATTCTTTTTTTAAAATGTTATTGTGAAAGGGAATTCAATAATCGATACCTACATGTATTTTATTCATGTATAGGTAGATGAATTAATTGAGAGGAAAGTCCAAGAAGCAATGGTGAAGTGGCAGGCAGCTCAGATGGCCACTCAGATGGTACATGTGACGTGCCACACTTCTATTACTCCTACTGCAGAGGTTGAGAGTAATCCTGTAGACCCACCACCTAGCACATAGTTTGTAAGTATTTTTATGATATAGTAGGTAATCTTTTCAAGATGATATGTTTTTGTATATATGTATATAATATTCTTTACGTAAATTTGTAGGGGTTGAAGCCATGCCATCTAAAAAGTAAAGAATATATCGTTGTAGAGGCACATGCTTACCCAACCCTTCTAGGGGAGATGTTTAAATGGACTCCAGTACCAGCTGGTGCGGTTCGTGTGAGCCCAATACATATACTCCCCGATTGGAGGGATTTTCAAATGCCATATACCCACCCAGATTCTGAAATGCTTGGTGAGGCAGAAGGAGGAGTGATAATGTGGCCCAAAGTGGATGTTGTCTATACTAATATTGTATGGTAAATTTACATTACATTAATTTATTAGTGTTTATATATGAGTCAATTGATCTGAAATTATATATACAGGTCAAAAAGACGACACCCGCTATACCTCGGCCTCCACGCCCACCTCCTCAACTACTAAGTTGGCTTCCAAGGGACCTACATGCCTCATTAGGTCCTAATTGTAGGGGTATGACGGTATAGATCAGCGAACATGATTGAAATTTCCCTATAAATGTTACAATTCTGGAGGATCCTGTAGGTCAATCATATGATAACAATCTATTTATACAAGTTTTGCATACATATTAATGCATAGGTATTAATGCATGTCAAACATACGAAAACAAGTTATTTTTACAAGATATTTTGGAGTTGTTTCGTTATGATTGGTTGAACACATCTATGACAGAGGTGTGGATATGGTGAGATCTTTTTTATATATCCATATACCTTGTTTTATATACGGTGATCTAGTTTCTTATATATTAATGCATACGTAATACATATTTTGCAGCCACTTACACACAATATGTACATATTTTGCATTTTCCCATGTGGGATGTTTGGTTCCATGTTTGATTAGTCTTGTAGATACATACCCTTCTTCAGTTACTTCATACTGCTGTGATGCTTTTGAATATTTTAGTAAAAATAAGAAGACGGTGATAATAGCTCCATTCAATGTCGAATAAGTTTACTTTTCTTATAATTTGGACTTAATAAAATTATATTTTTATTGTGGATTTTGAGTTATTAATTTTTAACTTTCTTACCTGTAGTGGTAGGCATTGGGAGTTACTAGTTATTGTCCCTAAGACATTCACTGTCTATTATCTAGACCCTGCGGGGAATGAATTGAATACATTATATGGACACGCAATGAAAAGGCCATTGTTCTCGTGAGAAATATTTTATATTTTTATATCTATTAACATATGTTATTACATTACTATTTAATTATGCAATTTAATGTGTTACATTAACATGTAGGGCTTTACAAGAGTTTAAAAAAGTTAGAGGAAAGGTCCCCAGAAAATGAATCAACCACTAATTTGGGAGAATGTGAAAGTAATTTCCTGACTCCAATGTATATATTATTTATGTGAACTGTGCTTATTTGTATTTTTGAATATTTTGTATGTGTCAATTTATAGTGTGCTACACAAGACAACAGCTGGGCACATGCCTACTATGTGATGCGATTTATGGACCTAATCATCAAACATGTCGCAACGGAAATCGATATTGTACAGAAGGTATTATATATAGTCTCATTAGATAATATGAGATATATCAATCTTATTATATATTATTAATTATATATACATCATTCTCTTTGTAGGTTTTTAAAACTGACTTCAGCATAGGTGGAAAGTTATTAGAAGTACACACTCCCTATATGAGGGAGGAATTAGATGTTGTAAGAGAAGAATGGGCAAAAGCCCTACATGTAGCAGGAATTTTTAAATATAATTGGGGTTCTGATGACAATGATGACGATGGTGAATAAAGAATGATATTTCTAAACTTTGTTCTCATAATTATTTTTTTGTGAATGTGAATGACTTTTTCTAAATTGTCATATATGTGAATGTGAATGACTTTTTCTGATCAATATATGAATGTCTGAATGTGAAACGAGATGAAATGAATGTTACTGAATGTGAATGTAAATGACTTTGCATGTTTCTACATGTATTTGATCAATACATGTGTCTGAATGTGAATGACTTTGCATGTTTGTGGCTTATTGTTGGCTGATATCAATGAATGTTGTAAACCTGCAGTTCAAAACTGAACTGCAGGTTCTACATCCTGCGATCAACCATACAACAGACATGCAAACTTATAAGAAAAAAAATTAGAACATAGGCGTCAGTTATTTGTATAAAACCGACACCAAAGACTTACAACGTCGGTTGTTAACAAAAAACTGACGTCTTTTCCCTTGATGGCGTCAGTTATCTGTAAGAACCGACGCTTAGTGTTGGGAAGCACAACCGTGCTGGCATGGATATGGCGTCAGTTATTAGCATAAAACTGACTTCTTTATCCTGTTACAGCGTCAATTTTTGTTTACTAACCGACACTTATAGTTCCCTTGCTGGCGCATTTTTGGTGGCGGGAAGGGTTATGACGTCGGTGTTTGTTTAATAACTGACGTCATTGATAATGATATAGTGTCAGTTTGCATTAAGAACCAATGCTTATAGTTCCCTTGCTGATGCATTTTTGGTGGTAGGAAGGGTTATGACGTCGGTTAAAAACTGACGCTGAAGGTGTCTACTTTTAGCGGCGCCCACTTGGGTGTCACTTAGAAACCGACGCTAAAGACTCTAAATAACTGACGACAAAGACCTTTTATGTAGTAGTGAGTGTATTTTTTTCCAATTAAGTGTTTTAAATGAACAAATTGTAAACCAATACGTCGTCTAACATTGCTTGGGAAAAGTTTGAATATTGCCAATAATTATGGTAGACATGAAAAAAAATAGAATCCATATGCTTCATGAGAAACAAAGGGTCAACAACGGTTTCATTCAATTTACCAAAAGATGTAGTTGAAAATGTCAAAAATATAACATGTATACAACAAATGCTATAAGTAAAGAATTGATACATTACTTTTCTTAAAACATACAATATACAAAATGTATGATATGAGTTAAACATTACAATATATAAATTCAGGATAAGTAGCTAACAAACTTATATAGATTGTAAATGTGAAATATATCGCCTCTTGGATCATGATGAGGAGGCTAAAGAAGCTGTTGTGAAGAAGATTGATAGATTTCTATGTTGCAAGGATGCCCCCTGGTTGAAGTGGATGGAAGAGAGATACGGTGTCAAGATCTTCTACCAAGTCCCCAAGAAGTCCTATTCAGGAAAATGGAGATGGATAGTGGAGGTCTATGAAGGGTTTCAAGAATTATACGTCTAAGATAACAATGTTTGGACCATTCCAAATGTTAGTATTAAACCTCGTTCCATTTCCTTTCACACACTATAGGTTCCATGAAACATGATTCGTTGGTACAAATCTCATGTTCCAAAAAACCCTCCACTTTTGATAGATTGAGGAACTAGGGACTGAATGTATATCCAACTTGCTTGCTCTATGATGAGGTGGTGGAATCACATGATCATCTCTTCCTCTCATGTAGGTTCAACAACTACCGTTGGTCCAGGATCTCTCTTGAGATGGGCTTGGGAGGGTCCCCTCCTCACAGGCTATCGAAGTGCATCCAGTAGATACATCACAAAACTTAGGAGGAACAAACTGTAGTCGATGTCTGGCACCTACCTTACTTTCCTCTATTTTAGCCTTTGGACGAAAAGGAATTGGAGGTTCCATTGCAGTGGTTCTAATGACACTCTGATAGTTTTGATATAATTGTTCATAATTCAAAAGGGTTGTCAAGGCCAAACCTAGGGATGACAATGGTATTATAAAAAATCATATCCAAGGATAATATCATCACATTTTAGACTGCATAACCACACAATACAGTTATGGTGGAGATATAGTTTCAATTTCTTAAAACTTCCGCGATTTGATCCAATTATGGTAATTGAGAAATAACCATGGATAAAATTGGCACTGCAGTTCATTTATTTTTTATGTATATAAATATATTTAGAATGTGATTCTAGGGATATTATTTATTGTTTCTCTCACACATATTATTAGATATCTATTTTTAAATGACATTTGATTAATAGAGAAGTAGGAACTTTCCTTTTTTCTCAATTGATATACAAATAGGTTGTCCTCTTTATACAAATACTAAGCATACACATGCCCTTAACACATGAAGACATTACCATTCATATTTTACTTTTATATATATTGTAGATAAAATTTATGTGCATTTTTAAAACTTTATAGAGTCATATGTATAATGGCGGTAGATAGTTTCTATCATTGTAAAATCTTTTAATGTGTTCTGTTTAGATTTTATGGACTTGTTTCATGCCAAGCTTGAATAGAAACATGCAACAATTAGAAAATGGGAGATATTTAAAATGAGAATTTGGTTTTTTACTTAGTGAACTATTATATGTTGATTGAAAGATGTAATTATTAATAGAGTTAAATTGAATTAAGAAAAATAATAAAATTGAAAAGAAAATGGAAAGACATAAAAGAGAGAGAGAGAGTGAATAAAAGATAATTACATCCATTATTACATCTATAATTTATTCAAATATTTACCACCTCCCAAGCCCATGGTATTGACTTCCCCTCTTTTTCAAAAAATATATCCTTACACTTAATTCAATTGTTTTTTATCCCATTACAAATAAATGTATAGAGAAAAAGCATAGCTTACATGCTTGAAATTAAGAGGAAAATTTTATAGGGGAGAGAAGCATAAGGAAAATTTTTAAATAGAATGTTTGTTGAAAAAAAATTATGTTAGTAGGGGATTAATAGATGTTAGAAAAGAATGATGTTTGAACTTTGTGAAAAAATATGTGTAGTTGGAAAAGATTATATTTATATTTACTAGTTTCAAAAAAGTTCAAAAGTACATTCAGATGAACTAAAAGCTTAATTATGTACTATAAACATGGCATTGTTGATTCATGTTTCTATGTTGTTTTATTGTTTTACAATTTCTTCATAAATTTTATGTAAATTTCTACTAAGAGTAATAAACAATTTGTTCCCGATATGGTGTGGTCTGTTTTGATGCAGTCAACTGTGATTTTTTGGCGGTGAATATATGATTTCTCATATCAAACAACACTTTGGATATGGTGTGGATATAGTGTTTGATTTTTGACTCTGATGTGGTTATAATATTGGCACAAAACACACCATATCCACACCATTGCCATCCTTAGCCAAAGCCAAACTAGTTTTCAGTGTTGATACTTTGGTCCTTGACATTGGAATTTTGTAGAGTAGCCCTTAGTCTAAGGTCTCCTCGTGGCTTGGAGTGGGAATTTGTAAGTACCCACATGTATAGTGTAGGTGACTTTGGTCTCCCTATACTTTTTATAACCCTTTATTAATGGAGTAATTGTTTACCTTATCCAATAAAAAAATAATAAATATAAATTTGATCCTTCTTTATGGAAGATAAATTCCTATTATAGTAACTTACACATTCTTCAATGTGTTATTTTATATGCTTAACTATGTTGATTATAAACATAATATATTTAAGGATTGTGGAATAGGGTTTAAATGTATAGTGATATATAACTATAAATATTGAATTAGTGTGGAACATTGCGTCTTACATATTGAATATTGGAATGTTATATATAAATACAACAACAAACATCATAAGAAAACTATATTTTCTATTTTCCAACATAGAAGTTGGAGATAGTAGTATATAAAATACAATTCCTTTGTAATTAAGATAAAATAAAAATAATAGCTAAAGTATTTTTCCCACTAATGATAACTGATAAGTAAAACTACAGTGCCCTATAGAGAAAAGTAAAAAAAAAATTGACTTATGTTGCCATCTATATGTTGCATCAATTATGTTTACATCTCTAAGACTACATGCTTAGAGTACTTGAATATTGGAAAAAACTATATAACAAATATGTCATGTCTTTTTTTGTCAAAAAAGAGTAAATATGTTTTACAATACATCTATTTTTTGATATGATCACCATTTCTTTTATATTAATATGGATACATCTATTCATTGATATACCCTTTTTTATTTTAACATGTTTTGGTCACTAAAATGGTAAAGAAAAATCATATCTAAAATGGGAATTATTTTCCAAGTAAGTTAAACTTGAAATTACAGATTCTTGAATAATTAAATATATATTATTTTCAACTCTCTATCCTAAGAGTTATAAGTGACTGAATTCATTTCATTGTATTTAGTACCAAAATGAAAAATAATTTATCTAAATTTAGGTGAAACTTTTATTAAATTTCAATTCATTTAAGTTAGTCACATGCTTAGAATTATTCAAATCTTTATTAGATGTAACAAAATAGTTTGCAAATTTGAAACCAATTAAGAAATACTATTTAAGTAGGCTAATTGATTGATTTGAAAGTAACAATGCTAAAAACAATATCAATTTTGTTTGCATATTTTTTTCTTTATTTAATGACATCAATTAAAAAATTATCAATGATAAAATTGAGTTACAAATTCTTATTTTGATAACGGATTACCCAACAAAATTAATTGAACTCCCCAATGTTATTTTCAATGTTTAATATTTATAAAATTGGGCTCTTGACATATGGTGGTGGAATAATATATTTCTTTTCCTAGATTGTATTCGATCAATTTTAGTTTTAATTTTTTTTAATGAGGATTGGATTTCTTTCATGTTGATAGTGTGTAAGTGGCATATTTGATCAATTGATATAAAAATTTGAGACATATGCATGCAATTCTTAGAAATCCCATTTATAAAAAATGTAAATATCAAGGTGGTATTTTGAAAAGTTTAATGATCACAAGAAATGAGGGATGTGTTGCTATCAAAGGCAAAATTGAATATTTCATAATAGTACATATGATTCTGTTACCATCTACCATGTTTTCCTATTTTTAAGGTACAAATCGTTCTACAAAGATTCCATCTTCATAGTTGATATTTTTATAATAGAATAGGGAATTGGAAACATTATCCATATTAGTACTCCTAAGTTGTAATCATGTGTCTATGTTTAAAAGAAGAATAATTAGAAAATTCACTTTGATACTAATATCAAATATATTTTAGATTGAAGAATTCAAGAGAGACATGGAAACATATCCCTCACATTTAAATGGATTGGTAAATCCCCCCCACAGAGCTAGCTGGAATTTTCAAAGCTTTGTTTAGTGCCATTTTTCAAGACTTTAAAACATCTGCTTGGATTACTTGGGAGGTACTTGCTAGAACCTAATACAAATTGTAGTTTAATATTTGCATATGCTTTCTATACATCTATAATTTACATGGTAATTAAAAAATATCATATCTTCTTATTCCCTTTTTCCATGTAAAAGGTTTTTAGCCATTTGGTGGAGCCATTGGTAGACATAGACATGATTCCACAACATCCTATAAGTGATCTCTACAAGATGTGCCAAAAACATGGAATAGAAATCAAATTCGTAGATACCTGGGAGAGGAATGCCAAGATCAAAGTCCTCATCAATGGAAATCTGATTGAGAGTGAATCACATGACAACAACAAAGACGTAACATATAATCGAGTTACTAAATATTCCCTCGATTACCTTAAGGTATAAAGAGTAGACTTATCAATATTTTTCTTTACATAATATTCAGTAAATTATGACTTAATGGTTATGTTTATAGCCTAATGAACCTAGTTTTGCAACTATCTAATACATCTAATTCTAATTTCTCCACACCAACTAGAACTATATTATGATGTTTGTATTGATTAAGACATGGTGCATAATAGATACATTAAAATGAATGAACAAAAGAAAATTCTCTCCTAACTAAAAAGTGTTTGTTGGAATGCATGGACCTAGATCTTAAGATACAAAATATTTATAGTAATGATGACTTCACTAGAAAGCATTAATAGTTTTTACTGACACATACCTTAAGAAAGACTTTACGGAGTTCATTTTTGCTAGTAAGACTTGAAGTGAATCACGCGAAACTATTAAGTTCTTGTTGAAATGTGAACTTTTTCACTAGACCACACTAGGAAAGTCTTCACAAAAGGTAATCCATCCATGTACCACTCAAATGGATGCTCATTAGACAATATATTTCTTAGTTGTAGCTTCAGTGAAGAATATGTGCTTCTTGTTGATGTGTCTGGCCATTATTAATCTGTGTAAACACATTTTATTTGATGCCTCAAATATAAGGGTGTTATTTTGTAACAAACCTAATATATCTCTGGAATCTTCAAAACATTTATTATCTTGGAATATTGGAAGCAATCTTTAAAAATTTCCCTATTTTAATTAATAATAGGTTAATACAATGAATTTAATTTTCCATAAGTTGAACCTAATGTAGAAGCCTATGGAAAGAGTGGATCCAGTTTAATTTCTAAGAACTGAAATGAGGGATTGCATAGGGCAAGTGAGAGACATAATCAAGACAAACTTGATCCAACCATCACAATTAGAAACATTTATTACGATGGTCACATCACATTTAACAACACTCACCTACATCATTGAATAACCAAATTTCTATTAAGACATGCACCGAGAAAACTTGAAAAATTTATTGCTTAACAAGAGATCCAATATTTACATCCACTTATTTTTAAGTATTAGTATATGTGTAGCGAGTTGTCCATGTATGAATTCTGTTACATTTTGAGGTACAACGAAGAGGCAACATTTGTAAGTTTTCTAAGTGGGATTGAGGAACATGAAGAATATAATATGCACTAAACATAACATGAATATATTAGTATAGTAAGGAACACATAATAATTTGGAAGTACCAATAATGCTAAAGATATTTTATGGAACATCAATATATTTTCTGAGAACATATATAATAGTTTATTCTTACCATTTGACATTCATTTCTTAAACTTATTTTTTCTAATAAATTATTGTTATATCAAGTTTTAAAATCATCATATCATAAGATAAATCACATATAATATCTTAAAGAACTTAAAGCATCAGAAAATCATAATATGATCACAAACTTATTTTTCTATATTGATTGCATAAAGCATCATTCTATAACTATAAATGACTAACTCTCAAGAAACACATACTTGATGCATACAATTAGATGTTCTTTAAGTGTCTTTCAATGCACAATCATAAGGATTGTACATTAAAAACATAAATCTCAACAAAGCTCTTAAATATTTCACATAATATAAAAATGATCACTAGAAGGTCACAAAATTTCTAAGAATCATCCATTAAATCTCTGTAGTCATTTATCTATTTTGAATATCGATGTCTCAACCTTTACCATTTTGTAACATTATATTTGAACATGAACATACATGAAGAAGTAATGTAAAGAATACATATCTAGTATCTCAATGACTTGTATGATTGAGAAATGAGGGTCGTTCAATAAAGTTATTATGCAAAATGTGAGAACAACATTGGTAAACAAGATCTTAAAGCCATGAAATATTATTTATCTTTAGGAATAATAGACCATAGAAACTATCATAATAAAGTACTCAATTAAATTTAATCTTGATCGAATGCAATGTTTGACATAAAAAAAGGTTAAATGTCCAAAAGAACACTTTTTGGTTGTAGTATTGTAATCCAAATTCTAGTTAATATTACATGTAAAATTGGTTGATAATAGCATTACGAATTTTAGTTGTTTTTCAATGAGCATGGATTTTTTATGTCTTCCTCTCAGAATAATAATATAAAATTCCATATCTCACCAGTCCACTGGGATGCCTTATATAAGTAAAAGTTATCTTATAAATAAATATCTACTTGTAGTACATTTAGAACTTAAGCATCGGTTGTTGGAATTCTTTATAACATATTTCTCACTTTGATTTTAAATCAAAATATTGATTTTTTTGAACCTAGTTATCACAAAATATTATGTGTCTTACTAAAGGAATAATGGTTAAACGTTATTAAGCAGTACATATTGGAAATTTTGTTTCGAATCTTATGTGGTTAGGGTGTTTATCACATGCCTTCAAAGATGCCTCACAACACGTGACTAGACATTTATAGTAACATATCCACAATATATGCAAAGAATGAGGGGTAACTCATACCTAATTATGGGGTTTTATTCATCCCTAAGATAAATAATTCATATGAACTACAAACTAGATTTGCAAAGAGTTCACATGCATAATTTTTTGTTAATCCTATTATTTTCTACAAAATTACAAAATCAGTCCAAGGTATAAAAGGTAACACCTCGGTGAAAGTCCTTCTCAACCTTTTATTGAGCGTATGTTAACTAAGCCTACACTGCCCCTTAACTATGAACTTCATGCTTAATGCCATTCAAATGCTGCCAACAATATTGGCTTGGTGAAGTATCAATCAATTTAACATATAATATACAATTAAAATTATTCAAATACATTATAGTTATAAATTAGCTATCTCTTATCTTTGTAGATCATTAGTTTATCCAAATCGGTTCAATATGGTCTAGACTCAATTTTACTACAAGGTAAACACAAACAAGAAAGTGTGCTCTATGTAAATACACCAACATGGATTTTATTTCACCTAAAGGTGATAATAATGCACTTAAACTTCTTGAGATAAATGTTGTAAGATGTGCATCATTTCACCAAAAGGGTGAGCACAAGGAACCACAATGCTTCACACACACAACAAGGAACAAATAATCAATGTGCATTGTTTATGATACATAATTCTTGATTTACTTCAGAGATTATTCCCTATGAATTTTAGTCATTAACTTGATTTGTATGCATATCTATTAAAATAGTATATGGTAGCCATAACTCATTTTTTTCTTCATAATATTGGTACGAATTATCCATTTTGACCACGATACATAAGGTTTGAACTGGGGTTATATTTATTTGAATTGGTTACATCAATCGACCAAAGAAGAAAAGGATGCACTCTTATACATGATGTGACTGAGTTTATATCATTTATGACTTGTCCAATTCATCAACATGGTTGTCTACATCTCCTTTCATGTATATATCTACCATGATATTTGTTGTTTCTATATGTAGTTGGATATGTGAATGATGTTACTGTATTTGGCTAGAATTCATGTTTTCTTATTCACATATCCATAACCACTTTGGAGTCTATGTGTATTCTACATATTCATGTTCCTTTGCCAATTGTGTCCCATATACAATGAATAATACTAGCCTAGAATATATATATGCCATTTATGTTAACAACATTCCAGTCATCCATTGATCATGTACTTTATGCTTTATAGAACTCAGATATATTGTTATAGTATGTTGCTTTATTCCATTCTTTTTGCATTATACACATTGGCAATTGTGGGAAGACGGTAAGAGGGGGGCCCCTTGTGTGTAAATTTTATTATTGATAGAAGGTAGCTCCTCTTTCCTATAAATAAGATAAAGGGGAAGCGTATAGACTCAACACAAACACTAGTGGGACAAGACAAAATTGGGACCATATACAAATAGACTCAAATAACTTTATTAAATAGACTCTAACACTCCCCCTCAAGTTGGATCTTGGAAGAATCCCAAATCATCTTACAAATAAACAGACATGATAAAGAAAAATAACAAAACATAACCCAAAACAAGAATGTTTCTCCCCCTCAGTGTTACTATAAATCACTCAAACACTCAACTACTCCCCATAAAGTAGATAATATCAAAAGTGGGTATGCAAGTGGGTAGAGGAGCTTCTTGATTAATGTGAAGTGGCTTCTAGAGAAGAAGTAAACAACAAGAAGTAGACATCATGGAATTCATCTAATTTTCTACCATCAATAAATAGACTATATAGTGTTGGAACACAATAAGCAACAATCAATGTGCATACAAAGTATGTACAAGAAAATAGTTAATATGCAAAAAAGCACATACATGCTAGAGAGTGCTAGCACACATCAACAAATAGTAGATAACATAGTCAGATAATAGACCAATGTGCAAATCACCAAGAATATAAAGGACTCCAAGATCCAATGTAGATGAAACTCCATCACTACAAAAATCATCATCATCTTCTCTCATCATATAATTTCCATCATAGACGTCACAACCTATAGAATGTTGGGTAGTAGTAGCAACAGTGGTCGACATGTTCAAGACATGGATAAAGAGTCAATGTGCAAACAAATGACAAACAAGTAGAGATTCAATATGCAAATAAAGCACATACGATAGATAGTGCAAAAGCACAAAACAACAAATAAAATGTGCTAATAAAAGAACATGTAGCAATAATGTTTTCTCCAAATAAAACAACCCAATCAATTGATAATAGAAGTGAAGTAGATAACTTCATAGTAGCAATCAAGAAGATGAGGAATAATCTTCTCAAACTCTTCACAAGATAAACAGTTCAGAATGTAAATAGATCAATAATAGCAACATAAAGATTCACATAGCAGCAAAAGCAACATCACATAGTAGTAGAAAAAGTAGCATGAAGATACATATACATATAGAATAACACAACTAAAATCTTATAATTCTCTCCTCCATATCACTCTTCCCACTACTCATTATCCTTTATTCTCTCCCTCATGCCAACCATGAAAAGAGTCAAGAAAGTGGTTGGGGTGGAAAGTCAAAAAAGATTGTAGAGGTAGTGTTTATGTAGGAAAGTTTTGGAGGTAACTGACAACTTGAGTCAATGTGTAACAAGACCCAATTACATATATTTGGGTAGAAAAATAAATGTATCTCAGCATGACCGGAGAAGGGAAATTTGTGTGTTTGTTACGCTTACAAATCTAGGAGGTGTTGGGGGTGAAGCCCCTTTGGTATGGATTAGAGAAAATATTCGAACTGGTTAGTCAATAGGCACAATATGTGTGTGGAGGGTATATAAAGAATTAAGGAGGTATGTAATATGTATGAAGGGATAGAAAGGGTGGGGGTAAAGAATGAAAATATCATATTGAAAGAAAAGAAAGATAGGTGGTTCTAATAAGGATAAAGATAGGAAATCACTGTGTATAGAAGAATCCACCATGTTATAGAAAAATTGTGGATGATGTAGCACACCAAGATGTAGAAATAGTAGAAGGTGAAACCCTATGTCAGTGAAGGGACATGCCATGTCTCACATCAATAGATGTCACCATAGGAAGGTACCCCACCATGTGATTGAGATGTCATGATGTGTCATATAGCAAAAGTCGTGTTGGCACAAAGCAGGAAACACGTTGTGTCATTGAGGCAACCACCATGTCAGTAAATAGATCTCAGTGTTGAATCAGGGCAGATAGCAAGTGACACACACTATCATTTAGGAGATACGCTGTGTCAAAATGCATAATCTGCAATCTGAGTTATGAAAAAAATAGAGCTACGCTAACACTCTGTGTCAAATAGCGACACATTGTGTTCGAAGAAGAAAAGTAGTAGTAAACTTCTAGATAGCATCAAACAGGTCAATAAATCCTTTTGGATCTCCATCATAGCAATATAGAGGTGATATATCCCTAAGTCATCCAATAAAGAGATTTTTTTTCAAATATTTGGGGTTGCATCTAATATTTGTAATGGCATGGAAGATCCCTGTGTAGATTGGGAAAGGTGTATATGACGACAATGTAGATTAGTAGTTGTGTAGATTATGGTGGAAATATGATAACCGTGGTGATCCAAAGGTGAACAATAATGATAAAGGAATGGCAACCAATGTAGATCTAGTAGTAGCAACATGAAGATGAACTTTGATGGACATGATCCATGGATATGGCTCCTAGAAGAAGTAAGGGCATGGAATCCCTATAGACAGCCAAGCAACACCTAGAGGTGGTGGACACTCACAAGGGGAGGCTTATGTCCTTCATCTCTCTCTTTCTCAGGGTTAGATATGACATAGGAAAGCCTGATCTAATACCATGTGGGAAGACAACAAGATGGGGAATTCCCCTAGTGTGTAATTTTCTTATTGATAGAAGAAAATCCCCCCTTTCCTATAAATAGGATAAGAGTGAAGCATACAAATTCAATAAAAACCCCAATGGGCCTAGACCCAATTGGGACCATATACAAATATACCCAAATAACTTAATTGAATAGACTCTCTAACAATGATAACCCAACATTGTACTAGTTTGTTTCCATCTTATTTTGTTCCAATCATTTGTAGGCATTATGCTTCAACTCCACTTTTGTCGACTAATCGATTCTTATTTATTTATAGAAGAACTTGAAACATGAATATGTAATCACATCATGTCACAAATAAATTTGATATACATCACATACTAAAATAGAATCCAATACTTTGATTCTCAACATGCATCTCCTAATTACGATGATTATAAGGAAGGTCCTTTTATTTTTTGGGGTCATCTAAGATCTAAACTTGTGAAAAATAATTAAATCTAGATAATTACCCTATATTCTCATTGATATCTTCCTATTTCACATTAAAATATAGGATTCTATATGGTTTTATAATATTATTCTAACTATTCATTTTCCTCTATCCCTTGGGTGAATAAATAAGTATCATCACTTCTATTCACAAATGTATCCATTACAATATCTATTTATTCCCTTCATAATCATAGCACTTGACGTTTATATATACAAATTCATGTCATCTTCTAATTTATATAACTAAACTTAAGAAAATAGTATTATATGTGATGCACAATAGTATATTATATCATCCCATCAATTGTTCCAATAAATGATATTTTTTTACTTACATACTTTTGATGCAATTTTAGTATATAACATACATAGTCCTACTATTAAATATACTAATCAAGACTACATGGTCCTATCATCACATATTCTAATCAAGACTAAGTGATATTTAACCCGTACCATACAAGTGGGCAAGGTTTTGTAAATGTCATGTATTTTGGCCTAGTTAAGGTTTCTTAATGTTTTTCCAGAAAAAAGTTCATCTTTTGTACGCATTTAGTCTCTATTATTTGAGATACAATTCCAATCATCCTGAAATATCATGTCATCCATTCATCTTCATAATTTTAACCTTTGTTCCTTCCACTATATATTAATTTCAACTATTTGGTTTTGTGAGGGTCCATATAAATAATATTGGAAAAAAGGGAAATAAACTTGGATGGCAAGTATGTGAGATGTTCCAATAGTTCTAAGATTCAACTACCTAGGCCAAGTCTGGTTGTGATGCACACTCAATTGATTTTAAAAGTGGGATAAAGGTTCCATATGTTCTCAAAGTCATTAGTACTCCATATTAAATGACATGGGTAACGAGGTATTAGAAATCCTAGCTAATTGTTACTCATTGTATGATGAAGATTATTTTTTGATCTAATGCTTGAATATTTGTACAAATCATGGAGTGGAAATGCAAAAAAAAGCTCTTCATACTTCACTAAGCATATTGAGACATGGAATGAGGTCAACACTACATTTCTAAGTGGAAATTAGTCTTTACAAACATCTAATATCAATTGAGAACCATAATAGAGCTTCTCAAGGATAAAATGTGATGAAAATAATATCAATAGGTTTAATTACCCTCAAGAAAGGAAATTAGAAGAAAATGGTTGATAATGATCATGAATAAAAATCATTGTGATATGTCAAGCAAAAGATGTTAGGAAGGAGGTGATATGTTTTGGGACGTTATCTCTAAATTGTATCTTTAGACAATGGGTTAGCTATTCTAGGTGACTTGAGGGACCTGGGCCCAAATATTCTGACTCATGGTTAATCCATAAACATGTTCCTCTGAATTCAAGTCATTGAGAAATAGGGGTACACTAAGAGAATGATACAAGTAAAGAAACACATCTAATTAGTTTAGGTAATTATTTTTATTACAATGATCATCTTAGTCAAAGGAACTTCTTACAAGATCTAGTAGGTGGTGTTATAATCTTGTAACTCTAGAGGCCTAAAATGAAGATGGTGGTGTAGTTTCTTATGATTATAGTAGAATTGAGTGAGTATTTTGTAGTGTGAGGTTAAGAAAATGTCATAGAATGGAAGGGATTGAGTGGGATTTACTGAAGAGAGGAAATTGAAGGTTTCTAAAAGTCACAAGGAGAGCAGAGGTTGAGGTTCTAGTTATTGTGGAATGGATATAAAAAATTAAGGATCGATCAATGCATTATAATATCTTGAATTGAGAGGTATTGGTTTTTTGGTTAGGTTTATAGTAGGAGTGGAGGGATATATCCAATGTAAAAGGTAGATATACAATAAAAAGTTAGGAATGAGATTATCAATTTTTTAATAAGATGATCAGGGGAAATTTGGAAAGTGTATTTGACATTTGAGATAAGACCCAATCATGAAAAGGAAAAAGATCAATATGATATAGATATGCATGTCCTATTGGATATCAAATAGTTATGGAAACGATATATAAAGTAAGATGGATGTTTTCTGCATGTATTTATCTTTTAGATATTTTCCTTTCCAATTCAAATTTTCTATAAACATTTTTATCCAAATATAATCAAAGTCAACCCACTGGTTAATTTCATGCATAGAAAATTACTCTACAACCTATACAACTAAGAATTATCAATATCTAATTACTTTATAAGGCCTACCTCACTAATGAATAGAAGGAAGCTTATAACAAGGAACGGGAATGCCAAATGGTTGCTGAAATTGTTCAATGTTGACCAAGTGGAAAGTTGTGCCATAATTGTGCATGTGTTATGTATTCATTGAGTTGATCCCTTATGTTGAATAAATCAATCCAACTATCAAATCTATGAAAGATTTTATAAAACCTTAACATAATTAGGGAATAGGCGAAACATGAAATAATGCTAGAAATAGATACAACAATGAGAAAAAACTATTTTGATAAAAAAAGTTATTGTAATTTAAAAAAATGATTGTTTGGTCAAAATCAAATTCATATTTCCTTTCATCTTTAAATATGAAAATGAATGCTTTTTTTATATTTGGAAAATTGTTGGACTTGGTGGAAAACACATAGTAGCCCTAAATTATACTCTAGAAATTTTTTATCTGGTCATACCCTTCATTTTACAAAACACTTATTCCCATGACTCTATTGGGTAGAATGCACCTAATACAGGCAGCATAGACTACCTTCTACATCACTGAATGATTCTACCTAGTTGCTCTTTCTATTGTAGGTTGAGTCTAAAATGTTCCCTGACTTTTCCTCCCTTGTAGGTAAGCTCGATATGCACAAAGCATGATAGTTGATCAAATTACACTTTGAAGTTGTCCAATGATTTTTTTTTGAAGAATTAAGAAAATGAATTCAAGTATTTATATGTATATTACATGTGCAAAGGATTTGTTATTTATCTCAATACAAAATGACAATTTGCATAAAATCATAGATATATTGAACAATCTAGTATCAAGGATATGCAATCAAACCTCAGATACATATGCCATCATCATTATTGTAGACTCAAACTCAATAATTAGGTTTAAAATCATACATTACCTAATTTTAACTTAGCATATTATTTTGAGAATATGTCACTGAATATTTTTTAAGATATTGTATAGAATTTAGTAATACAAGAAACTATTCGAGAAGATATGTGTAGTACTTATTCTAGTGATTTTATTTAACTTTGTGATATAGATATGATAAATTAGTTTAATTGTTATATGAATTTGAGTTCTTGATATGTTGTTTCAAGATGATAGATATATATGATAAAGTGATTACAAGATAATAATTATTTCAGATCTAGGATTAAAAGCATACATATACATAAGCTATAGTTTTTTTTTGAGGAAAAGTCATGGCATATATTAAAAACACATTGAAGCAAGCAAACACCTGCTTATGTGAGATCCGTACAAGATGTTGAAAATAACGTAAACTGAAAGAAAAATTTAACGTTTGTGCCTAGTGGAGATAAAAGAAAAGTTCTGATGAAGTGGGGGGAGGCACCCCTTAAACATGCCTCTAGAAGAAAATAAGAGGATAATCCCAAGTTTGTTGAAAAAAGCATCTTCCCAATAAGTGTAATCAAAGTTGCTGCTGGACTATACTGACTCTTGTTTCATCATCAACCATAGCTTTGAGGTCGCACAAAAACTTTGCTTCAGATTCACCTTCATCAGATTCGTCATGTCCTCCTTCAACTTGGTTACCTGCATTTTGTTAGAATGTGAAGATCTGCATCTATTTGTGATATAATATTTTGTCTCAATTTTTTGTTGTTGTTGAAGATTCTGTTGTTTCTTTCTTTCCAGAGATTCCAACTGGTGGTGGTGAAAATATCACTACACTTGAAGTTTTTGTAGTGTCTATTTGGTGTGATTTGTGATGGGAAAGTTGCTTCCTTGAGTTCAGGAATGTCGTTTCGTGTGTACTGTGAGAAGATGTTTTGTGAAAAGATACACTTGAAGAAGATGTGATCAACTGAGTCAAAACTTTTTTCACATAGTGAGCATATGAAAGGACCAATGAAGCCCTTTTTTGTAAGGTTTTCACCTGTGAGCAACTTGTTATGTAGTAAAAGCCATAGGAATGTTTTATATTTTTGAGGCCATTTCTGTTTCCAAATCTTTGTGGTGGGTGGGGCAAAACCTCTATAGGAAAGGTAGGTGTAGGCTTGCTTAACTGAGAATGTGTTACACCATTTCCAAGTTATGATGTTTGAGGTATCGTTTTCCAAAGAGAATTTTAGATTACTGATTTCGTCTTCGCTAAGCTGCATGAGGATGCATCTTTTAAGAAAATTTGATCTGTTATTGGTGATAAGGAGGAGAGCTTTATCGATTTTCATTTTGAGCAATCTGTTTGGGATAGTCCAGGTTGGTCGAAGATTGAAGACAGAGTTGTTTTCGAACCAAGGATCGAACTAGAAAGAGATATTTAGGTGAGAGTGTGGGGGGGTATTAATGATTTGAGTGATTTTTTGGATATTTTTGTTGATGTATTTCCTAAGAGGGGAAGCTGATTGTTTTGGGACAGGATGCCAGGGAGGGGATTTTCGGTAGTATTTGTGCTTGATGAGTTGTGACCAATTTTTTTGTTTGTTTTGGAATAGACTATTGATGATTTTAGTTATAAGACAGAAAGCGTGAGTTTCAATGTTTAGGATGCCCCAACCTCCTTGATCTAGTGGAGCTGATATAGTTTTCCAATTTACTAGATGGTAGTGTTTCCCGGATTTTTCTAAATTGTGGAAGTTATTCCAAAGAAAGTTTCTCCTGATTTTGTCTAGAATTGATTTTGTTTTTGAAGGGAGAGGGATGCAGCTCAGGAAGTGTGTAGTAATGGGTGTGATGACACTTTTTAGAAGGGTGAGTCTCTCAGAAAGATTGAGGAAGTTATTTGTCCAATTTGAGAGTTTTGTGTTTATTTTTGAAATAATAGGGGTCCAGATAGCATTTGTTATGTTGTAGGGTGTGATAGGAAGACCAAGGTATTTGATTGGAAAGTCTTCAGTCTTGCATCTTAAGAGATCTCTATATCGCTCCAAAGAAGGTTGATTTATGTGAACCCCGATAATGGAAGATTTTTGCAGATTTATTTTCAGGCCAGAGATATAAGAAAAAATACCAAGGATTATGAAAATATTCAGAAGAGATGAGTCTTCAGGGGAGGAGAAGATAATAGTGTCATCAGAAAATTGAATGATGTTCTCTTTGCATTCCCTAGGAGAGTTGATAAGACCATTTTGTTTACCCAGTTGAATCATGCGGGAAAGGATAGTTGTGATGATGATAAACAGGTAAGGGGAGAGTGGGTCCCCTTATATGAGTCCATTTGAGTTGTGGAAATAACCAAAAGGGACACCATTTATGATGGTTGAAAAATGGTTTCTAGAAATGCAAGAGTGAATCTAATTAACCCATTTGTCAGGAAAACCAAAACACGAGAGAGTTTTAGTTAAGCAGTTCCAGTTGACAAAATCAAATGCTTTTTCAAAATCTAATTTGATTGTCAGAAGGGGGGTTTTGCTTTTGTGGCAGAGATGTATAGTTTCGTTAACCATAAAATAGGCATCTTGGATACTTCTATTTTTGAGGAAGGCATTTTGGTTGAGAGGGATGATATCATCCATGTGTGGTTTGATTCTGTTTGCTAGTGTTTTTGCTATGATTTTGTATGAAGTGCTTATAAGGCTGATGGGTCTGAAAAGGGATATGTGATCGGGTTGACTAGTCTTTTTTATTAGAGTGATAAAAGTTTTATTTATGAATTTGATGATGTTATGGGGGTTATTACTTTCATGGAAAGAAATCAAAAAAGCTAAGCAGTCTTTTTTGTAGCGGCCCCAGTTTGCTAGGTAGAATTCAACGTTGAGTCCATCTGGTCCAAGATATTTATTTAGACATAAGTCTGAAATGGCAGCATCCAATTCTTCAAGGGAAAAAGATTTTATAAGATCTTGTGGGTTTTTTATGTTTTCTTGACAAATAGTAGACCAAGACAAGTCATTAAGGAAGGAGGGGTTGTGATTGTTATTGAAGACATTTTTGAAATGGTTTGTTATGTGAGTTGAGATGGATAATTTGTGAGAGGTGAGTCTTCCGTTTATTGTTAGATGGGTTATGGCATTTTTTCGATAATTTTGGTTACAAATTTTATGAAGGAATTTTGTGTTTTTGTCACCTTCCTTAGCCCAAGATATTTTAGCCCTTTGTCTCCATTTTGTGTCAATACAATTATTTATGTAGTCCAGTTTGACTTTTATGGAAAGAATAAGGGCTGGGTCAGCAGATGGGTCCTTATCCACATAAATGAATTGTTCTTCAAGATTTTTTTGTGTTTCAAATAAGTTTTTTGTATTTGATGGCTTCCATTTTTTTATATGTGTTTTAATGTTTTTGGTGTTATTTAGGATGTGTATTCCTAAGTTTTCTGTTTGGGAGTCAGTGAGTTTCCAATGTTCTAAACAGGAGCTGGTGAAGTTGTTTATAGAGAGCCAGCTGTTTTCGAATTTGAAAGGCCTCTGGCCCCAAGAGATAGATTTGGAGTCAAGGATGAGAGGGAAGTGATCCGATATGGTTCTGTGAGAGATATGAACCGATGAGAGAGGGTGTTTGTCTTCCCATATGTGTGAGCATATGAAGTGGTCGAGTCTGGCATAAGTCTGGTTTCTTGACCAGGTGTAAGATGCATTTGAAGGTTTGATGTCTATCAAAGAATGGTTTATGAGCATCTTACTAAAAATTTTATCAGCGACAGACATAGTTTGGGGGGAAGGGGTGGAGTTGAGTCTATCTGAGTTTTGAGTGATCAAGTTGAAATCTCCACCCATAATCCAGGGAGATGAGAAATATTTTGTAGTGAGATGGTTTAGTTCAGCTAGATAGGCAGATTCGTTATGCCCTGGTTCCCCACAAACACCAGAGAAAGACTAGAGATAGCCATCGGAAAGATTTTTGAAATCAATGGTAATTGAGAAATTAAGGATAGAGGTGTTTTGGGAAGCTAAACACTGATTGTTGAAACCAACTAAGAGGCCTCCTTTGAAGCCCTCAGGAGGTAATTGGACCCAGTCAGTGATTCTATTCCCCCCTATTGTTTTGAGAGCAAAAGGGGTCAGACAGGTTTTTGTTTCTTGGATTGTAATCAGTCGATTTTATTCTTGTAGATGTGTGCACGAATTTTTTTGCATCTATGGAGGTTTGCAGCTCCACAGACGTTCCAAGATGAGATTATCATAGTTTTTGTGAAGGCCAGCCAGAAAGAAAGAAAAAAAACTTGAGAGAACTTAATCTAATTTATTTTAGAAGGTCGAAGTTTGTTGTCTCAGAAGAAAGGACCCTTCTATTTGAACAGCCCATAAAGGTTTCTATGTCATCTAGTGTTTTATGAGCTTTTTTTCATCATCTAGTTGGATGCCTATTTTGTTTGCAAAATTTGTGAAGCTATTTATGTTTGACCATGAGGCTAGATCTTCAATAGTATCGAAATCTTTATTTGTATCCTTTGATGGGGGAGTAGAAGATAAAGAATGAGCAGATGTTAAGTCATTAAGAGAACAGGAAGAGTAGTTTGGAAAAATACCTGGCTTTGTCCTGTTGACGATGATATTATTTTTTGTTTCTTTTTTATTTGGCTTCATGATCTTCTGGAGGTAGCTGGTAGCATGCCTTTGTTGAGGTCTCTCCTGTTCCGAACTCTGCAATGAATTGTCATCCTTATGCTGAGAAATGTTTTGGTCTTTTATAGCTAGTTGTTTTTGGTTTTGTGAGGGGAAACTCTCCTTAGTAGAGGTAGGAGAAGGGAAGGTGGAACCTATTAGCATGTATGTGTTTTCGTGAATAGATGGTTCAGATGATCTGGTTCTTTTCTTGTTTATGTGGAGGTAAGTGCTGTCGGAAGAGGTGGAGTTTTTTCTGATCCAAACATGATTTCGATAACTAGAAGACATGGTATTCAAGTTAGTCATTTTGTCTTTATTTGGGCAAAGCCAAGAAGGAGGATGTTTTGAGAGGTCTGAGAAGGTTGTTCTGTTCTCAGCGGGATGTTCAACAAACAGTTTGATATTATAGATAGATTCACCGATTCTAATATTGATGGTAGGCGGTAATTAAATAGCAGCTTTGACGGAGAAGAGACAAAAAGCTTTGATATATTGTGTAGGGTGCAAGGTTTCAGGGCTGATATATTGAAGTGTAGCCCCGATAGAATGGGCTATTCCTCTGAAGATCTCGACTTCCCAAAGGTGTGGAGGAAGATTTGTAATGGCGACCCAGTCAAAACCACCAGTGGGTGCTGGGAAAGCACCTAAGTCAGTTGACCATTTTGATAGTTTGGCTGTAATGAAGCTCGATCCACAGGGGATAGTGAGAACTTGATTGAAAAGGTGTTTTACTTTTGTTCCTTCAGGGACAGTGTAGATGAGTTGGGTAGGAGAGAAGATTTTTGGTTTTAAGATGGTTTGACCGGGAATGAGAAGTGCTAAGGCACGAGTGACGTCTAGGACATTGATGGGGTTGTTGTCAAGGTTGTTTTCAATTGATATGAGAATGCTTCTCAGGGTGAGGACCTTGAGAAGACGCATAGAGTTAGCAGGAAGGTCGAGAGCAGTCACATACTCCAGGTGGTCCGGTGTTTTCATGTTTGAAGCAACAGATGGGTTGTTTGTGATATGTGTTGGATATGATGTTGAATGGAAAGGGTTTTGGAGATGTTGTTTAGGTGTTGAAACTGAATGGTTCATCAGTTTGTGGTAGGATTATGAAATAGGTAGAGCCCTGGGGTTTGAGTTCAGGGAATGTGAAGGGGTAGTGTCTGCATGTTCAGGAAGGAGATTTGCGAGGCATGTAAAGGTATTTTTAGTAAGGAGATGATGTAGAGGGGGTTGTTTTATGCGCCTGTCATATGAGATAAACTTTTTTGGTACTCTAAGGTTTTTGTGAAAAGGCGATTTTCTATCTGAGAAAGAGTGCATGGAGGAGGAAGCTGGGTCTGCATGGGATCTGCTCTGGTTTGGGGGATGGAAAGCCTTGCAGATTCTTTTTATGTGGCCTTTTTGTTGACATCCAAAGCAGGTGAGGTGGGAAAATCATCTAGAAGTCGAGTGGTTGTTTCTAAGGCAAAGAGAACAGTGCAGCGCCCGAAAAGGTTTTTTTTTGGGGGGGGGGACCAATGTCTAGGTTAGGGAAGTGGGGTTTTTTTTCTAGGAGTTTGTTTATGAGGAAAGACGATTTTGCTTGGCCTAAAACTAGAAAAGCAACGTTTAGGTGGTCTAATTCTTTTGGGATGATATCCTCCACCAGGAGGGGTCAGGGCTTTAGGGTTTTATGAAGAGAAGACAAATTGGGCAGATTTTTTTCCTTAACCATGGGGGAAGGGAAAAGTTTGTACCTTTCTGCGATGGAACTTTGTTGTTGTTGCATTGTGGATGTGCTAGCATCATCTTCCTCCTCTTAACCTGAGGATACGGAGGTGGGCCATGATCTTGAACCCAAAGGGGGTTGGTACTCATCCTAAATGATGAGTTGGTCCACAGAGTTTGATGATGAAGAACTAGCTTGGTCGAGTCTTTTGTAAAGATATGATAACTCAAGAGGCGTGTCGTTGATGAAATCACGCACCCAGGCATGAAAAGTATGATTTTCAATCGTTTTGATGAAAATCGACCACTCTGGTTTGAGTTTTAGCTCAACAAGCATGTCGCTCCAGCCCTCAGAGATGAGAAGGATGGGGTTTTTTTTCCCCAGGGTTGTTCGGAGGGGAGGGACCATGTGACCGTCACCTGGAAGGAGCGGTGACCAATATTGATCATGCAGGTTCCTGGCGAGATATCGAACTTATGATAGATCCAAGCTCGCGGTAAGGGAATGCTAGATGAAAAAGAGGGGTTTGAGAGAGGGATTTCCATGAAGGAGAAGCGGGAGTTCATATCGGTGTGTGCAAAAGGAGTTCTTGTGCCTCTGACTGTCGCCGAGGGTTTTTTTTTCTTTAAGGCACGTCGGAAAGCAGAAGGCTTGTCGCATCTAGGCATGCAAGGTTTTTTTATGCATGAGGCAAGGATGAGCACGCCTCTTGTATGCATGGTGTTTTCAGAGCAGTTGAAGGATCTTAAATGATATTCTCTGAACCGATAAAAGTTCTGATTTGATCTGAAAGCTGAGAAAGACTTGGGAAAGAGTACTAGAGCTGGCAAAAGAGCATGAAGCTTAGAGAATTTTTGAAGCGAGTTTTGTGCTTGCAGAATATCTTTGTAAAATAATTGGTGAGAAGAAAGAAAATATACCCAGGCTCAGGGGATGTGGTAGGCAGGATTCAAGGATATAACACCTGCATGTTTCTTAAAACCTTTGGTGAAGCCCAAGATATGTCTCGAAGGATGTTAATATCCTCAGAATTTATTGCAGAGGGTTGTGAAGGAAGGAGGAGTAAAGAGGGTGATACCTGAATTTTAAAAATGCCGCTTCAATAGATTCAGCAGGCGAAGAGGAATCGCCACTTAGTGATACAGGAGAAGAAGCACTTGACAGGGGATCACAGCAAAGTCAAATCTAGTTGATGCTGTAGTGATTTTTTGCTAACATACTGGTGCTTTCCTTGTGCATGCTGGAAAGCAAAGAAGCCAGGCTATGATGAAGCACCCTAGTAGGGGGAAAGTCGGTTTGCAGAGATGGAATGAAGCCACCACCGCCAATGAGATGAGAGAAAAATGCGAGGGACATAGAGTGTCTTGAAGCACCCCTAATTGAAGCTGTATGACTCCGGAAAGGAGAGAGTCGATCACGGATGGACACTGAGAGGAGGATCGTCACCACCAAAGATCGGAGCAAAAACCAAGCGGCAGAGAGCAGGTAGAATCCTGCCGGGAGTAGGCTGATGGCACTGAACAGGGAGAGACCGAGGGGTTGTTTCTAGAGAGAAGTTGGAGCTTTCTCTCGCTTACCTACTGGCATCACCTTTTTTACTTTGAGTGCATATAGAAATCAAAGTGGAGCCAATGTCACATATATAGATACATGTTAGATCTGACTCATGGTGTCCACCTTGTATTCCCATGCATATTTATCTTAAAACATAATCTTTTCATATTTATTAATTATTTTAGATTGTAAATATATTTTTGGTCTATGTCAGTGACATTGCATTTTTTAATAAAATGTACTAGATTTTAAGATATTTCATAGCTATTCGCGTACTATTTCACTTATATGATTGTTACTACATTTTATGATTTCAGGAACGAGAAGTAACTCAAATTTGTGATTAAGTGCCTACTATAGGGACAACTCATGGATTATTTCACCTTTACTTTAGTTTATTTTATTTCCTATATATATATATATATATATATATATATTACTTTTACATACTTAGAGAATTTTTTTCCCTCTATTCTATGGACATTACATGTATCTTTATATGTTAAAATAATACAATGATAGTTGATTGCTACCCTGTAGTCATATGTATTGTTTGTTGTGATATTTTTTATATAATTTACAATGCCTAAGACACATAAGAGATGACAAAATAAATGATCATTACCTTTGGTAAGTATGTGTATGGTGGCGTAGACACTAGCCCTTGATTTATTCAACTTAGTCAATGTAGTTGTATTGTGGTCATCAAACACACAAGTCAAGAAGAAGAAAAAAATGTTCAACGAACAAGGAGAAATCATAACATGAACCTTGGCATTCTAGTGATGGATTGGGATTAAATAATTAAGGAAAAGATGCATGAAACCTTGCGGTAAACTACCCTATTTCTCAATGTCATGAAAGCAGATAAAGTGAGTAAGAAATGCATCATGCTCCTTATGAAGATGAAATGGCCATTCTTCAAACTATTAAGAAATGTAATAAATTTATTTTATGAGGATACTTCTAAAAAGTAAAAATAAAATAAAATAAAAATAGAAATAAATTGTCCAGTATGAATTCTTATATGAACAACTCAATGATCTTAACAATCCATTTTCTTCTAAAAGATATTCTATAACTTGTTTTTCATGACCTTTCATTGCAAATCATGTTTTGTTTCTCTTGTATAAATTAAATGACATGGTGAAAGAACCCATTGTATTATTTTATAATGATTGTGATGGTTGTTTTCAAAATGTTAGTGGTTTAGTTTTCAAAGATCTATTTTTTTAAAATGATTGAGGTGATGCTAAAAGTGTGATTTATTCTACTAAAGATATCTTCTTGCTTTATAAAGAAATAATTTTATAACTTCATTGAAATGATATTAGTGGTAGAATTGTTTTACTATTCTCCTAAACAGATCTCATGAACAAGTTGGTATATGATATCTAGGCTACAATCCTAGAAATAAAAACATCATAATAAGAAAATGAAATTATAGTCTTAAGATCTAATGCTATATGTTCATGTGACATTTTTTATGTCAGAATTATTTCATGTTGTAGGTTTGGGCATTACCATTTATCATGTGCTTTAAAAAGAAAAGTGAGCAATAAAATGGATTTCTCAATAATATGATCTTCATATATTTGTGCCTTCATATTTCTTATTTTGTATCTATTTGACTATATTATTGTACACCGATCATACAATTTGTTTGGTAAAATCCTTATCATGCTCTAACTTCATAGTAGTATTCATTTTATTGGATGAAGTCTTACTTTGACTACATGTAATAGTTGCATCTGATATAAGAAATTAGTTTACATCATCATTTTTGTATAATTGGGACCATTCAGTTTGTTGGGAATATATTATTTCATCATGCTTCCTTTTGCTGAATTGATAATTTGACAGAGGGGCGATTTAGTCAAAATTGTTGTTCGACCAAGAGTGTTTCAAATATACTTTTCTTATGGAAAATGAATATATGTTGATTTTTTTTTGTTTTTTACCATGCTTATATCTTATAAAATGAATGAATGATTTAATATATACATTTCAATATATTTTAGGAAATTTATTCAAAGGACATTTTCTTCATGACATGTATTTCTAATGTTTTCCAAATGTGACATAATGATTTAATCATTCATGAAGAACAATGAGAAACAAGCTTCTTTGGTCCTTCTATCATGGTGTTGGTCATATGTACAAAATGAAAATTACTTATGAAAATATTTTATTGAGAGTTAGTAAAATCGTACACTTTATTGTTATATAGTGTATCTTTCATTGTTTATATATATATATATATATATATGGCCATTCATTCACTACCCGTTCAGGAAGTAAGGTTAGTTATCCATGCATCTATTTTGTAATGGGAAGGCACATATTTGTAATGAGACAACCAACATTGTAATGAGATGAACAAAATTGTAATATAAACACTCATTCAATTCATGACTCTGTAAGCTTCCTTGCACATGTAACTTTCTTTCCCTAGTGTTTTTGGCAGACTACTTTGACCCTTCTAACGGGTCTACATCACCGGTCATAGCTGGAGATGGTGGTCCTCACCGATTTGCCTCAGTAGTTTTTCTATGATGATTTTTATTTGTATACCCTCAGTGAGCCACCGTGAAGTTGTCTTGCCTTTGGTTTCCTATTTTTACTATCGTATTATAGAGGTCCACTTCACACTTTACAACTATGCTTTCAACCATGGATTGACTAGGACAAGGTCGTTGTGTTCCCTTTTCTACCCCAATTATGGATCCTCATCTTCATTTTCCCATCGTGGACTCATTAGATGCTTTACTTATTGCTTTTGATACTGAACCTTCAAGTTTGGTGCCTGGTCTATGAGCTACTTTCCCTTCCATGACAGATCATGATTTTTCTACCTCCAGTCATCCTGAGCTTCAACTCGGGATCAGGATGACCAGAAAGTCCTCATCAGAGAGGATGTGATGGTCTTCAAGCTCAACCTTTGACTACCACTATAGTTTCCATCTCCAAATTTTATATGATATTCGAAGAAAATGGGAGCTTGTTTTGTCGTAGGGTTGAAAAACAAGGGTTGTGTCAGATTTTTAGTCTTTCCCCTACTTTTCAAATCATGATGCCATGCCGCAATTAGCAGTTTGGTCTTTAGCATTGCTCAATCAGTATAAATACTCGTGCTGATTTTAGAAACCGTAACCTACTAGTTGGGGATGGAGGCCATAAATATATTTCTTCTATGATTTAGTTAATCAATTTCCCAAATTTTTGATGGTTAAATCTTCAGATATTCGTGGAATTTTCTACAAGCCTAGATGAAGGTAACCCATATATGGATTTTTTTCAACATTCTGAGATCTAGCTAATGGTCTAGGTTCTAGAACCTATTTTGATTTGATTTATATGAGTATCCAGACTAGGGTGATTAGGGTTTGAAGATCCTAATCTAGGGTTTGGATTTGTATATGTTAATTAATGTTTTAGATCATAAAAATCACAAGATCATTGTTACTAATGACCTAGGTAAGTGGTTCATGCCCATCGGTATTCATACTTATTAAGCCCAACATATTTACACATTTCTCATATAAGGCATTATGATTTATGTGTTCTAATTTTCCATTATTTTAAGTAAGATATGAAATTAAAGTTTTCATCCCTTCATGATTGTGTCCTGACACATATCCAATATCTCAAGTAGAGATATTTTATTAAGATTCCTTAGAATGATTAGGATTGATGAACCAGGTGTTCATGAGAAAATTAAAGTATCATGTTCCTCAAAGAGTTCTTAGTAGTGGTTCATATTATTGAATAAAACTACAAATTAAGATATGCAAGCAAGATGGTCATACTTAATTATAATTTTAGATAACTTTGTATATAAGATTTCAAGTAGAAATATGCTATTGAGGTTTCTTATATAGATTGAGATCCGAGAGCTAAGAAGTTGTATATATTTATTATAATGATTAATATCTAAGAGTTTTGTATGGTATAAGAATATAAGTTTTAAAAATATTAAGACATGTTTAATTTTTCAAGATAAAAATTCTATTAAGATAAGAATGTATTGAGAATTCAGTCCATGATAATGCTATAAGATTAAGATGTACTAAGACATGATTAAAGATAAGATTTTATTAAGATTCATGATTTGATTCATGATAAGAGTATGAGAACTAAATGCTTTAAGATTTATGATGTGATTCCATTAAGATGTATGCTTTAGATTTCATGATAAGATTCTATTAAGATTCATGTATTAAGATTCAAGATATTAGTTCATGAAAAGACTATAAGATCAAAATGTATTGATATTCATGTTAAAATCAAATTTAATTAGATGAAGTCAGACTATGGAGTTAGACCCAGGACCTAGTGTAGTTCAAATCAAGAATAATATAACCTAGACCATTTTTGCAAGTCATGTGGCCCAGACACCCAATGCAGGCCATTGTAAGAGAGACATGACCCATACCCTTTGTGTAGGCTGATTCAAATACATAATTGAGGCCCATGTGTGTGTTTTGTGACCCAGACACCTTAGTGCTTGTTATGAGACCCAGGTACCAGAGTAGAGGTCTCCAGAGAAAGATAAAGTAAATAGATAAGAGCTAAGCTAAAGAAAGAAGAGTTAGTTATGTTTGAGATTTTATATAGTTTAATATTATATTTCATGCTTATAATGTCCAAGAATATTTTGTAACATCTTATTTCTTTAGTAACACATATATTCAAATACTCATGCAATTTACTCTAATAACTATTTTTCCAATGCATTGTTGGGGATGAGATATCCACATGTGAGGAGAAGGAGTAGAAGTAGCAACTGGAGACTTGGAGCACAAGGATATAGTAGAATAAGATTTGGTGGGTTGCCAACTATAAGGTGATCCTCAACTTTATAAATTCAGTTTTATGTTTCCATATTTATAACTATAGACTAGAGACTATGTCTCAATATGTTAAGTTAGTTTTCCATGTGATAGATTTTAAATTTCCTTTTGTAAAAAAGTCATGAGAATGTTCTAAGACTTCACTTTATGTGATTGATTACATTATTGTTATGAATGCCAATTTTATGTAATACCCTTGAGTGCACAAGTTATGGTTAACTCAATGTTTCTTACTTTATGTGCATGTGTGTGCTTAGGGAGGGCGTTACAATGTAGGTATTGAATTTTTCTAGATTCTCTATAGGTGGACATGAGGTGTATAACATCTCAGGATTTGAGACCTCAAATAAAAGGATCTTAAAAGGAATGATTGGACTACCCAAATCACCAAGGTACACCTACTTTTTAGGGAATTCATCACTTATAACTATGTGTTAAGCGTTATTAGTCCAAAGTACTACTGTGGATGGGTAACCCTTAAGGAAGTTGATCTAGGTTTTTCTTGAGTGAGGACAAAGTGCACAACCAAGGCTAGTAGTGGTATGTAGGACTAGTTTCATTCTATCAGTCTTGCAGTTCAAATATGTTGAAAATAGCAATATGTGGTGATGGAGCCACCCTTGTGCGAATATTCATGATTATGAGCCAGGTGTACATGGGCACTTGGTCTCCACTAAAAGGGGAAAAAATTATCAGGCCATGTAGTTGAGTCTTGATGAGGATGTCAACAAGAGTCTAAGTGCGGTAGATTGTAACATCCTACGATTTGATCCTCAGAAAAAAATCATAAAATAAATTATTGGACTACACAAATCACCAAGGTGCACCTCCTTTTTAGGGAGATAATCTCCAATAAATGTGGTGAAACATGATCAGTGCAACATAGAAGTTGATCATGGGAAGTGTGTGAGTGAGGAAAAAGAGTATAGTTGTGGCTGGTGGTGGTTTGTGAGGCCAAGTGTCACTATTAAAACTCTAATAGAGCCTTGGATGATGGACCCATGCATTACAATGTGCTCCAGCCAAAGCACATTGTATCTAATGCTCAAAAGACTGGAGGCTCTAGGAGTGAGCTTATTGTGTCCAACTTAGGGAAGGCTAAATCAAGTATCTTGGACTCCCAAAGTTAGTGTTGAAGGTGACATGAGTTCCAAATGGATCTCATTTGTAAGACCCACATTAAAATACATCCACTTAAGAAATATGACAAAACAGGAGCTAATTATGCTTAATATGCAATACACAGATAATACGTGTTGATATGTATGCCCTAAGAGCCAATCATGGGATGATTGGTGGGATACATTAAGATTGATTTGATAAACATCAAAGGCAAGCTTCCAATTCTTTCTGGTTCAATCATATGAGATAGTGATAGAACATATTGAATGTCTAGAGAATGACAGTATTGAATGGCGTATGCCTTCAGGTTGAGGACCTGAACGATGAGATCATACGGATGTTAAGAGTTTGTACATTCTTGTTATGTCCATAGTCAGATGTCATTGTGGAAGGTAGATAGACAACAATGACACACAAGACTAGATTGTGGTGTTGGTTGATGACAGAATCTCATTAGTCATGATATAGAGATATCAAACCAAACACATAGGTACTTGTTAGAGAACAAGTGTACCGGACAGACCCACCATGAGTTTGACACATGGAACCATGACATGGTAGTCACAGTCAGTACTCACAGTGATGGTGGTGAATGTGATTCTTTGACCTGAAATCAATACACTCAACACATGTCGTTGGACACACTTTGACATCATCAAACGCAGTCCTGAAACATGGGTTGTTATAAAGGTGATGATTGGGTGGCTTTGACACATGGGGTTTTTGAGGGGTGAGTGATAGATATGGGATTTGTCCCTCCTGAGGGAGTTTGATATCCAAGGCCACTTGATGAGTAGGATTGAGATAGGCGTGTGCACGCATGTGTGAATCAGTATGTGATATTGATGTCATACATATCTCGTTCAATCTACTCTGAGATCAAGAAAATGAATGAACGTTGACAGGATGACTGTTCCATGCCTTGAGTTCATTCGGGATATCAGTGACAAAGGAATTATACATTCGCTGTAACACCATTCACGGATTGTAGGATTGAAAGTTGTTCTCCAACTTTCTACTTTCACTTGAGTAGCACTGATGTGTGACTAGGCACCGCTCTTTGCTTGTGAAGTCATAAGTGTTATGGACTTTCACTGCCAACGTGAAATGGACCTGCAGGGTCACACACATAGGATTTAACCTGGAAGAGGAGTTTTGTCCACAAGCAATGTTTAGATTGATTACTAAAGGAGTTTAGTAGATAAATTAAACACTCAATCAGTTGATAGCTCAATATCATATTGTTCAAGGTGTTGGACACATTGATTGGAGTATCAGATTGATTGAAATCGCAATTGACTGATTCCGCACAACCTGTACTCCCAACCGATCAGCTCATGTGATGAACCGGTCGGCTGAGGTTGCTGAACCGGTCGGCTCAAGTGTTGAACCGATTGGCTCAAGTCCAGGGTAAACCGATTGCTTCAAGTGTTGAAACAATCGATTCAACTGGTGCAACCGAGCAAGTTGGGAAAATAGGATTGATGAGAATTTTCCTTTCGTTTCAATTGCCCAATTTGATTGGGAATAGGATTGGTATTTGATACCAATTAGGAACAAAAGAAGGAAAGTCAATCGGGAACCGACCAGGACCACCAACCAACCGGTTCACTTGTGAACCGATCGGTTCAGGTCCCCAACCAACCGGTTCACTTGTGAACCGATCGGTTCAGGTTGTGAGTTGGTTGCTTTTGTGGAAAATCTCGAATCCTTCTACTCCTGCTTTTAGTCCCGCATTGCCCGGGATAGAGAACCCTATCCCATGACCCTCCTATATATAGAGGTATTGGGGGCTTCTCAAAGTACAACTCAGTGCAACCAGTTGCTCTGCAAAGTTGTCCTTCTCTCTGGTTTTGGTAACCGAGAGAGAGCCCGAGCAAGTGCTACCCACAAAGGGAGGTGCAGTAAGGGAAAGACAACTGCAGTTGCAACTAGAGACAAGAGAGTGTGTTGGTGACTAGTACATCAATAGGAGGATGCGACTCCTTCGACTTCCTTGTGGGACAAGGAGTGTGGAGTTCCTGGTGGTCCATGTGGACTACTTCAGAGGCGGGAGGTCACTGCCGCTCAGGAGGACAACTGTCATCCGACAGTCCGGTGAGAGGAGGATTCGTCAGTCTCGGTGCGACCAGGAGCTGCACAAACACCGTCAAAGACCAGATTTGAAGACCGCGCAAGGCGCGAGGTATTGTCACTGAGCAAGCCTCAGGACAAGGTATGATTCCACAAACCATCCTTTCCTATTGTATAGACGTTGACGCGTTTCCTTGTTCCGGGTTTGGGGAGAAAATTTTTGTTTACGCTGCCTTCTCTGTCTCCCCTAAAACCCAGTAGTGGTATCAGAGCCATGTCAACTGCTCTATATTTTAGGAATATCGATATGCTCAATTTTTGGTTTGTCGCCTTTATTTATTGCATACGATGTGAATAATATTGGCTTTATGCATGTCCAATCCTTAATCCACAAATCCCAATTACATATATGATATGTATTATTAATGCACTCGATACACGTCGCCCTTAAACATGTTTTGTGGTGGATGTATAGCGTGGTTATGGCCAATAAACCCTATATGTGAATGGTTGTGTGTGGATGCTTGCATCTCGATCTACGCATTGATCTTCCTTCTCCTATTCCTAATGTAACTCAAAATAATTCAAGATTCTTTCCTACCTTTGCTCCCCCCAAATGTAACTCGGGGTTTCCCTTTTAAGCAATGTAAAATTAGGATACATTTTATTTCCTGTTATGTCGAAGACCGGCGGACATCCTGACGACAGCTGAGACGATCGGTTCAAGGTGTGAACCGATTGGTTGACGTTCCAGACAATCGGTTCAAGGCGTGAACCGATCAGTTGATGACCAGTTCGAGGAGAGAGATGAGCCAGTGGCGGCCATGACGAGATGCACAATGACCAGGCGAACCGATCGGTTGGAGGAGCCAACCGATCGGCTGGTGGCACCCAGACGACCGAGTCAGACTGAGCAAGATGTTCATGTGATGAATTGATCTACTCCAAAGGAAAGGCACAGAGTTCATCTTGTACAGGTTGCATGTGATGTAGACCTAGATGACCGTGATTCCTCTTGGCTCGAGGAATCACATTAGGATGGCCATAATCATCGCTTTTATCGTTTGTGCATGTTTTCTGTGGGATATAACATGTATATGATACGTACTATGTATTGTGGTGATTGGATATGTATATATAAAAACCAAATCCCTCATTATAATATTAAGTCTTATATGCCTTCCATTAGTGGCACACATGAAAAGCTCGATCGACCAAGCATAGGTTACGCCAAAGCGTGGTGCGCCGTCTATCTTGTGGAAGTGTGAAGGGTAGACATGTAGGTTCTGCCAAAGCAGGGTGCATGTTTACCGTGTCGGCTTTTGGGTTAGACTTAACTGGTGATTCTTAGAGCGTCTAAGCCCAGAGGCAAGGAATGTTCATGGAAAGGTGTTGTGCATGTTCATTCAACAAGAGTTGCATATGATGCAATTGGCAAGAGTTGCCTACCTGAGAGATCTATGTTGTGGGTGACAGCCAAAGCTGGTCCATAACTTAGAGGATTTCAGGATCTTTCCCACTAGAAGGTTGTATGCTGCAATCTTCCGAATTGATGGTGAGGGCTATCAATTTGAAGTAAAATAGTGGGAGAGATAATTAATTAAATGCCTAATTATATCGTCAAACTTTCAAATAAATCAAATAAGTCAAAAATGAGTTTTTGGACTAAAATTGCATATTTTCCTTTTTGTAGTTCAAATGGCAACAAACAACAACAACTTTTCTTTACGATCGGTCCTTGACAAGGACAAGATAAATGGGACAAACTTCCACGATTGGTATCGGACATTGAGAATTGTTCTCACTCAAGAGCGTAATCTCTATGTCCTGGATACTCCAATTCCACAGGAACCCGCTCCTAATGCACCAAAGGCAGAAAGGGATGCTTACAAGAAGCATGTTGATGATGCCATTGATGCAAATTGCTTGATGTTATGTTCTATGAACCATGAGTTGCAGAGACAACATGAGAACATGGGTGTCATTGAGATGATTCAGCATCTCAGGAACATGTATGAAGATCAGGCACGGCAAGAGAGATACAATGTTTCTAGGGCGTTGTTCAAGTGTGTCATGACAGAAGGAGATCTAGTTGGTCCTCACACACTCAAGATGATTGGGTATGTGGAGAACCTGCAGAGACTGGGATTTCCACTGAGCCAAGAGTTGGCTACTGACGTGATACTGCAATCGTTGCCAGAATCTTACAGTCAGTTTGTGATGAACTACAACATGAACAACTTTGATAGGCCACTGTCAGAGTTGTTGGGCATGTTGAGGACAGCCGAGATACAGATGAAGAAGGACAAGCCTAAGTCTGTGATGGTGATCACAGGAAAGAAAGGCAAGTCCAAGCGCAAGGGCAAGGGCAAAGCTAAGAAAGGTTCTGATGCTAGCCAGGAGCCCAAGACGACTTCAGCACTCAAGGCCAAGGGAGGCATGATCAAGAAAGGAAATTGCCACCATTGTCAAAAGCCAGGACATTGGAAAAGGAATTGTCCTCTCTATCTGGAAGAACAAAAGAAGAAGGAAGCAACTGAAGTCTCCACATAAAGGTGTCTTGAAAGTAAACTTGTAACACTTTTTGAGGTATATGATACCAAGATGTAAAGTGTAAAGCACTCATAATTGGGGCAAGTGTTGCCACTATAGATAGGAGTACTTTAGTTTATTTTCAGCCTAAGAGGCATGTAATACAGTTATGAACTGCTATTTCATATTTGCCAATAGATAGAAACACTTTATTTTTGCATATTGTATGCCAATGATGGCAATTAATAAACTTGAGTTTTCAATCTTAAAGATATGATCTTTATGGAAATGCCTTGTTTATCTTGTGGTATTTGATATGCATAAGATAAAATGATACCTAAAAGTTATAGATAACTCAAACAATAAAATTAGCATCAATCATGAGAAATTCATTTCTAGTTTCCATGTGATGGATAAATCTAGACTCTTTTGGTTAGAGAACCAGTAAGAGACATGGATATCTTGGACATGATTAATAAATCTTCACTAATGGTAGTAGGAGAATGGTTATCCTATTAGGTATAATACATGTGATGTATTTACATACCTATTGGAACAAATGGTAATACTTCAAATGGTGTTTAGAGAAATACCAATATGAATATCTTGAAGTGTTCAAGATTATCATAGATGAAGTACAAATTTGGTAAAGTGTTAATTCTTGATGAGATCAATGAATGAAATACTTGGACCAAATGTTTGAGATCCTTATAAGTGATTATGATAATGTATCATAGTGAACTCATGATTAAGGCATGGTGATGTCTAAATCAAGAAGGAATCATACTCTAAGGAGTTAGAGAATGATTGTCGAATAACTGAATTCTTCTTAATAAAATAATACCCCACACTAATAAAGGAAATTAAGAATCAGAAGGGTTGTGATTTCTTGTATCCTTAATAGATACACCTCAATTATCTATGAGATTAGTTGTTCATGTGATGGGTCAACTATCTAGATAAATATGAGGAACCAAATTTTGAGTTATGGTTTATGACCATTACATCCTAAATGACATCCATGTCAACCATAAGGTATGACCTTGATTGTAGCACCCATTGGATAAAATCCATAAGTGCAAATGAGTCTTAAGTGTTAAGGCACATGGATAACATTTTGAGAAGGATGATACTTGATGATTGCAACTTAATGACTAAGACATTGGGCATATGGATACTAAAACCGCATTCCTATGAGGAATAAAACAAGGATGTGTACGTGACACAACCTATAAGGTTTATGAATCCACTAATGCAAATGAAGTCTATAAGTTACAATGGACTAATCAATGTGATTGATTGAGTACAAGCAACTCAGAATTGGATCTTTACTTTGATGATATAGTCAAAGGGTTTGACTGATATGTCAAAGATAAAGAAGGGATATGTGATTTAGTGGGAGCGTATTCACATTCCACATATTGATGTGAAATGGACATGTTCTAGAATGGAAATACAAAAGTGGAAATTATCTTTAAGGAAGATAGAGATGTTTCCTATGTGATAGGAATAGAGATCTATAGAGATAGTTCTCGAAAAACCTCTTGACCTGAGAAGAGAAAGCATACATTGGCAATCTGTACTGAAATGTTCAGTATGCACAAATTCAGTGGGAGAAAACTTATCCATGTTATATTGAGTTAGTATCCCAAGGCCAAGTGTCCAATTCTTATGAAGAATGGGAAGACTAAGAATGGATATGGATCTATCATGTATGTAATCATCCCATTATCTTGCATGTATCGACATGGCAAGAACAAAAATGCATTCATCATCTTATATGTATGACATGGCAATATGATGTGCTCATCCTAATAACTCGTATGTGGGACATGATGAGTGGATGTTTGTCTACTTCGAGTAAGGGTTACTGGAATACCATGAGAACTTGATAAGTACTTGAGAAGTACTAGTTCTATGGAGATAAGGAAGAGTTAAATGTAAAGAGTTACATTGATGCGAACTTCCGAAAGGACAGAAAATTAATCGCAAAATATATATAGGATATATAAAAGTGAAAGTTTGTTGATAATTGGAAGTGTTCCAATAAAACCTTTTAAAAGGAAATGTCGAGTATCTATGTGTTAGAGAACAACAGTGGATACTATATGGATCTAAAAGTTCATGAGATGAACTTGTATTCCGCTCATTGATGACAAGTCTGGAATCCTTGATCATGCAATGTGGCTAAAGGTTAGCAAAGGAATACTAGATCACATATTACGGCAACCCCATCTCATACGTGTGACGTACATCTAAGAGATGTGAGACATGCAATTATACTGACTTTGGCAAGGTGTTTGCATTACTCACTATGTTCGCACTAGAGCACAGTAACATGTGGGACATGTTTGAAGATCACTATGAATATGATTCAAGGGTGATTGGCTCGCAGTGCAAGTGGGAGTCTGTTGATATGTATGCCCTGAGAGCCAATCATGGGATGATTGGTGGGACACATTAAGATTGATTTGATAAACATCAAAGTCAAGCTTCCAATTCTTTCTGGTTCAGTCATATGAGATAGTGATAGAACAGATTAAATGTCTAGAGAATGACAGTACTCAATGACGTATGCCTTCAGGTTGAGGACCTGAACGATGAGATCATACAGATGTTAAGAGTTTGTACATTCTTGTTATGTCCCTAGTCGGATGTCATTGTGGAAGGTAGATAGACAGCAATGACACACACGACTAGATTGTGGTGTTGGTTGATGACATAATCTTATTAGTCATGATATAGAGATATCAAACCAAACACATAGGTACTTGTTAGAGAACAAGTGTACCAGACAGACCCACCGTGAGTTTGACACATGGAACCATGACATGGTAGTCACAGTCAGTACTCACAGTGATGGTGGTGAATGTGATTCTTTGACCTGAAATCACTACACTCAACACATGTCGTTGGGCACACTTTGACATCATCAAACGCAATCTTGAAACATGGGTTGTTATAAAGGTGATGATTGGGTGGCTTTGACACATGGGGCTTTTGAGGGGTGAGTGATAGATATGGGATTTGTCCCTCCTGAGGAAGTTTGATATCTAAGGCCACTTGATGAGTAGGATTAAGATAGGCGTGCGCACGCATGTGTGAATCTGTATGTGATATTGATGTCATACATATCTCGTTCAATCTACTCTAAGATCAAGAAAGTGAATGAACGTTGATAGGATGACTGTTCCATGCCTTGAGTTCATTCAGGATATCAGTGATAAAGGAATTATACATTCGCTATAACACCATTCACAGATTGTAGGATTGAAAGTTGTTCTCCAACTTTCTACTTTCACTTGAGTAGCACTGATGTGTGACTAGGCACCGCTCTTTTCCTGTGAAGTCATAAGTGTTATGGACTTTCACTGCCAACGTGAAATGGACCTGCAAGGTCATATACATAGGATTTAACCTGGAAGAGGAGTTTTGTCTACAAGCAATGTTTAGATTGATTACTAAAGGAGTTTAGTAGTTCAATTAAACACTCAATCAGTTGATAGCTCAATATCATATTGTTCAAGGTGTTGGACACATTGATTGGAGTATCGGATTGATTGAAATCACAATTGACTGATTCTGCACAACCTGTACTCCCAACCGATCGGCTCATGTGATGAACCGGTCGGTTGAGGTTGCTGAACCGGTCGGCTCAAGTGTTGAACTGATCAACTCAAGTCCAGGGTGAACCGATTGCTTCAAGTGTTGAAACGATCGATTCAACTGGTGCAACTGAGCAAGTTGGGAAAATAGGATTGATGAGAATTTTCCTTTCGTTTCAATTGCCCAATTTGATTGGGAATAGGATTGGTATTCGATATCAATTAGGAACAAAAGAAGGAAAGTCAATCGGGAACCGACCAGGACCACCAACCGACCGGTTCACTTGTGAACTGATCGGTTGAGGTGTCCCAATCGACCGGTTCACTTGTGAACCGATCGATTCAGGTCCCCAACCGACCGGTTCACTTGTGAACCGATCAGTTCAGGTTGCGAGTTGGTTACTTTTGTAGAAAATCTCGAACCCTTCTACTCCTGCTTTTAGTCCCCCATTGCCCGGGATAGAGAACCCTGTCCCATGACCCTCCTCTATATATAGGGGTATTGGAGGCTTCTCAAAGTACAACTCAGTGCAACCAGTTGCTCTGCAAAGTTGTCCTTCTCTCTAGTTTTGGTAACCGAGAGAGAGTCTGAGCAAGTGCTACCTGCAAAGGGAGGTGCAGCAAGGGAAAGACAACTACAGTTGCAACTGGAGGTAGGAGAGTGTGTTGGCGACTAGTACGTCAACAGGAGGGTGCGACTCCTTCCACTTCCTTGTGGGACAAGGAGTGTGGAGTTCCAAGTGGTCCGTGTGGACTATTTCAGAGGCGGGAGGTCACTGCCGCTCAGGAGGACAACTGTCATCCAACAGTCCGGTGAGAGGAGGAGTCGTCAGTCCCGGTGCAACCAGGAGCTGCACAGACACCGTCGAAGACTGGATTTGAATACCGCGCAAGGCGCAAGGTATTGTCTCCGAGCAAGCCTCGGGACAAGGTATGATTCCACAAACCATCATTTCCTATTGTATAGACGTTGACGTGTTTCCTTGTTCCGGGTTTGGGGAGAAATGTTTTGTTTCCTCTGCCTTCTCTGTCTCCCCTAAAACCCAGCAATATGTACTCAAATGAGAATTTTGGAGCATTAAAGATAGTATCAACTACATGCATCAATATCCATTTGGATTCTTTTGTATGCAAATGCAACACATGTTCTTGTTTGGAGCTTAATATAATTTGTGTCTATACTCTAGTTTTTAGTTGCCATCGCGAGCAATTTATCACCTTTTGTGCATGTTAGATATTCTGAGTTGATCTCGAGAGAAGAAACTAGAGTCGGATTTAGATTAGAGAATCTTAGATTTATGCTCTTAAAAGCTTAACCTAATCCAATCCAAAAGTTATCATAATTAATCAAACATGTGTTGTGAATTATATCGTGAGGATAATCTAATAAGTAAATTTATGCATATTTCCACAAAATTTGAGCATCATATATGCATAAGAAACAAGTGACAATTGACAAGCTAAAATTTTCCACAAGTGATAATTCATATCTTGTGGAAAGGGTCGGTCTAGTGTGTCAAACCCTCTTTTAGATACTTGTATATGAGTTTGATATCATCCACTAATTCTCGTATGTGGTTACTTATTCATAGATCTAGTTCATTTCTACCTTAGAAACCAATACATATTGTTCGTATCTGGTTCACACGAGCTATTATAAGATCTACACTACAACAAAAATACACATTAGTGGCATTTTATATTATGGCATCCATTAAAAACGCCACTATATATACAATTACACCGGCTTTTTTATTCAAATGGCACTGCAGCCAACAATAAGTCATTACATAAAGATTACCTAAAATAAAGGCATTTAAAAGTCCTAATATTGGCTATTTGGAAATGCCGCTGCAACCAAAGTTGGGACCATATGCTCTTGTGGACTACGTTTTATTAAATAATGTATCAACCTAATACCCACGACTCTCGTTGCGCCCTCAACCCTTGCGCCCTTTCTGCTGTACTCCTTCCTCATGAGCAAAAAACTCTCAAGTGTTGCCGCTCACAACTTTCACACCCTAACCGCTCAGTACCCACATCTTTCTCTTCGACCTCTCCTCCTATCATAAAGCCTGATGCATTTGTCGAGCAACTACATAAACTCCTTGAATTTTCCCCACACAACACTGGCCGACAGATATCGAATCCAATTGGGTCTTCCTCGTCGAGATAGCTAAAGCATCTATAAAAAAAGGTATGTGCAAGCCCTTCCTCTCGGGACTTTTCCTCCAATTCTCATGCTCTACCCCCTTTTACAGGTGTCTAATTAAGTTAGCGGTAACAAAACTTGGTTCAAACGCAGTTTTTACGGAACTCTAATTCTAGCGGTTAGGAATTCATTTGTCTATCTTCTTATCCAAGTCAAGCAGTTAGGAATTCAGTTGTCTATTTTCTTAATATTGGTTCTAGATTCTGGAACCTTTTTTCCAATTGCAATGACAACAAATATAGAATAACTTCTAATTCCCAATTTCTTGTTTGTAAAGAGCTTCAATCTGGACATAAAGCTTTTAACACTAAATGACTAACAGATCTTCGTCTAGACATGTTGTCGGCTGCCACCTATGTTCAAGATTGTCAATTTGTAAATCCTCCTCTTCTTCATCCCATTTGTAGCGGACTGCGTACTATTCAAGAACCGATTCTTATACAAAGATATTCAGGGATAAGCCTATCACTAAGCCCCTCTTTGGGAACGGACTGGACCGGGATTAGTGCCCGTCGTTTAGCGCCACGAGGGCCCGATCCGGTCCGGTTTGGGCGAAAAATGTGTTTGGAAGCCAACCCAGTTCGGTCCCCGTTTTGGGATAACGGAATCCCATAATCCGCATAATCCCAGTCCCGGTCGAGGCAGGATTGCGAATCTCAATCCGGTTTACAACCCCCGACCCCGATCCCTCGCGCCCCCTCCCTGTCGCCCCTCCCTCTTGCCCTAGCCTTCTCCCTCTCGGCGGTCTGCCTCCCGACGCTTCTCTGCGGGCAATATTGTTGGTCCGTGTGTGAGAGGAGTAAAAGCAATGTCTGCGACCTCGACGAAATCGCGGATGGAGGTAGGTCATCGTTGGGCGA
Organism: Alisma plantago-aquatica; assembly: GCA_963693085.1. NCBI lineage: Eukaryota > Viridiplantae > Streptophyta > Magnoliopsida > Alismatales > Alismataceae > Alisma > Alisma plantago-aquatica. Next base: position 348,475,810 of record OY856409.1, on the reverse strand, counting down.
AGCGCCCGGGTGGAGAATTTATTCAGCCGTCTGCAACCGCCGGTCTACTGGGGCGGCTACATCCCTCAAAATCAAGGTAACCCATACCCTGCCCTGGTCTTCGCCTATCTCAATCTAACATTGTCCCATCTTGTCGATGCACAGGAGAAGTAGAAACCCTAGCTCCAAGCCGAAGCCCCCGTCTGCCTTCATATTCGCCTTGTGCTGCGAGGTTATTCACTTCCACTTACGCCTGTTGGAGCAGCTGTTCGCGGAAGCTGATCGTCCGTGGCTGAAATCCGGCGGTTCTCCTCCCTGGTCCTCCGGCGGCGCTACACACAGCCAGGATTCCGCAGTGCTTCTTCTTTCTCGCCCCTTGCTGCTAAGGTTGGTTATGAAATAGGGTAGCCGACGCTTTGTTTGTGATGTCGATTAGGGCAGACTTTTCTGAGGTGGATTGCTCATCAATTTGTGTATTTATTCACCCGACATTGGTTCCAAACAAGTTATCTTTGTGTATGACAGTCACATTTTTTCAGTCGATGGCATAGTTTAATCAATGTTTGTCGTTGTTATGCTTTTTCCAACAATATATCCATCTCTGTAGTATTATTGTTAATCGTTGTGTATGACAGTCAGAATCTGTAGTATTATTGTTAATCGTTGTGTTTGAATACGGCCAGGGAATAATACAACTATTTTGGTTGATATCTACCCCAAAGTTCCTTCTTTCTAATAATGAGCTTTACCCTGGTTGAAAGAAATTGTCAACACTGTCATTTCTTCTACGACTATTTCATTTAAAATGTATGCTTCAGTGGACAAACACATCTTTAGTCAACTATTGGATGCCTTTCCACATTTGGTCACATTCCCATCTTATCATGAAGCTAAGAATACCTAGGTCTGTAAAAAATGGTCTGTATTCTGTATAGAATACGTAGGTCTGTAAAATAAATGATTTTCTTGACCCAACTTCCTCTGTTTCAACTCATATAACAAATATTTTCGGTCCAACAGAGCCTGATGTGCATTACTATTGTGTACTGAATATTTTATGTGTTCATAAACATGGGCATATTTCCCTAGTCCACCTAATTTGTTTTATGTTGACTTTAATTTGGCACCTTGTCCACAACCCTTGACTGAGGTCAGACCCCTTGACCTAGGTCTACTATGATGGTCCAAAATTTGAATCCACCTATTATGTATTATTATTTTTTAATTTGGAACCTATTATTGTATAGTGTACATTCTCTGTGATCATAAACATAGCTCGATCAATTGTATTGATTGCCCATGATACCTACTACTGTTCAGTTTAATGTGCCCTGGGCCCTAGAATGAGGTCTGAATTCTTGCTTGAGATTCATTTAGTGACAATCAGTTTAATAGGTCTACTATTTAACCACTAAAACCCACATACCACATAATTAAGAATGAATCTGAATGATTTACCCTCAATGGTTTGTTGACTATTTTCTGTCCAACAGAGCCTGATGTGCATTACTATTGTTTACATGATATTTTATGTGTTCATAGATAGGGGCATATTTCCCTAGTCCACCTACTTTGTTTTATGTTGAATTTAATTTGGCACCTTGTCCACAACCCTTGACTGATGTCTGACCCCTTGACCTAGGTCTAGATAGTTGGTCCAAAATTGGAATCCACCTATTATATATTTTTTTTATTTGAGTTGGAACCTATTATTGTGTAATGTACATTCTCTATGTTCATAAATATAGCCAAATAAACTGTACTGATTGACCACAGTACCTATTATTGTTCAGTTTAATGTGCTCTGAGCCCTAGAATGAGGTCTAAATTCTTGCTTGAGCTTCATTTAGTAGCAATCAGTTTAATAGGTCTACTATTTAAAAACTAAACCCTCATGCCACATAATTCAGAATAAATATGAATGATTTACCCTCAATTGTTGTTTGACTATTTTCTGTCCAAGAGTGCCTGATGTGCATTACTATTGTGTGCTGAATATTTTATGTGTTCATCCACCTACTTTGTTTTATGTTGAATTTAATTTGGTACCTTGTCCACAACCCTTAACTGAGGTCTGACCCCTTGACCTAGGTCTACTATGATGGTCCAAAATTGGAATCCACCTATTATGTATTATTTTAATTTAATTTGGTACCTTGTCCACAATACCTATTATTATTTAGTTTGATGTGCCCTGAGCCCTAGAATGAGGTCTGAATTCGTGTTTGAGCTTAATTCAGTGACAATCAGTTTAACATGTCTACTATTTAACCACTAAAAGCCCATATACCACATAATTCAGAATCAATCTGATTGATTTTCCCTCAATGGTCGGTTGACTATTTTCTGACTGACAGAGCCTGATGTGCATTACTATTTTGTACTGAATATTTAATGTGTTCATAAATAGTGGCATATTTCCCTAGTCAGCCTACTTTGTTTTATGTTGAATTTAATTTGGCACCTTGTCCACAACCCTTGACTAAGGTATGACCCCTTGACCTAGGTCTACTATGATGGTCTAAAATTGGAATCCACCTATTATGTATTATTTTTATTTAATTTGGAACATATATCTAATCCCCTTAAGTGTGCTCTAAGCCCAACATTGAGGTTTGAATTCGTGCTTGAGCTTTATTCAGTACCAATCAATTTAATAGGTCATTATTTGTTCAGTTTCAAATCTATTACGTATTGTTTTTATTTAAGTTGGAACAACTATCTGATCCCCTTAAGTGTGCTCTGAGCCCTGCATTGAGGTATGAATTCATGCTTGAGCTTCATTTAGAACCCAAAAAAAATTATCTCATTACTGAACCATTATACAATCATACCAAATAAATCAGAATGATTTTACAACTGTGTATTGAATAATTTCTGTTGCATTTCATGTCCAATAGTTTACTTGGTTGCATTTCAATGCCCTACAATTAGGTGTATTATGATGGACCAAAATTTAACATATATCGGATCCCCTTAAGTGTGCTTTGAGCCCTACAATGAGGTCTGAATTTGTGCTTTAGCTTGATTCAGTACCAATCAATTTAATAGGTCATTATATGTTCAGTTTAAAATCTATTCTGTATTGTTTTTATTTAAGTTGGAACAACTATTTGATCCCCTTAAGTGTGCTCTAAGCCCTACATTGAGGTCTAATTTCGTGCTTGAGCTTGATTCAGTACCAATCAATTTGATAGGTTATCATTTGTTCAATTTAAAACCTTTTATGTATTGTTTTTATTTAAGTTGGAACATCCCCTTAAGTGTGCTCTAAGCCTTACATTGAGGTCTGAATTCGTGCTTGAGCTTCATTTAGAACCCAAACAAATTATCATTATTGAACCATTATACAATCATACCAAATAAATCAGAATGATTTTACAATTGTGTATTGAATAATTTTTGTTGCATTTAATGTCCAACAGTTTACTTGGTTGCATTTCAATGCCCTACAATTAGGTCTATTATGATGGACCAAACTTTAACATATATCTGATCCTAAGTGTGCTTTGAGCCCTACTATGATGTCTGAATTTGTGCTGTATTACAGGTCTGTATTTTCAATTATTGTATTACAGGTCTGTATTACAGGTCTGTATTACAGGTTAGGAAGTACCTAGGTCTGTATTACAGGTCTGTATTTTCAATTATTGTATAGCCCAAAAAACCAACTTCCTCTGTTTCAACTCATATAACAAATATGTTTGTATTGCTATAATACAACCTTTTTGGTTGATATCTACCCAAAGTTCCTTCTTTCTCTCCTTTTTTGGTTGATATTATTGTCGAAAAATAACTGTACTAACTGATTACAAGTCTTCATTGTCTTATAAATTGCCTCTTTTGCAGATATTTTATATTTACCAATGCTCTAAACTGCAAAATCTAAACTGCCTCTTTTGCAGAAACAGGACATTGGTTTGTTGAAATTTGTTAATCAATATTCATGGGATTATTGAATAAGTGGGGAAGTCGTAATGCTCTCATTAATACACTGTTCCAGCTTGCTTTGTTTTGAATTATTTTTTGTGGTTGCTGGAGTGCCAATATTAGATCTGAAGACCTTAAAATTTGTTACTGAAAAGTTTTGAATTCTTTTTTATGGATGTTTAACCTAAAATTTATATAACACGGCTTCAGATCGTTTTTTATTTTATTGTAACTAATATACAGAAATTAAATGCAACTGATGAACAACGTAATTTCGTAGTGTCATTACAGCTTAGACGACACTATCTAAGTAAATACTTTATCTGAAAAGATAAACGATATAACGATTTGTGTATCATAATATATTGCAGCACCTACGGGGGTATGTCTTCCGGCGACCCCAAGATTCGTATTGTTTGGCAAAGAGACTCTGATGCTGCTCTAGTATCTGCATTGCGCAGACAATATGACCTAGGCAAGTGTGTCGATGGTCATTTCACTAGGGAGGCTTGGAGGGAGGCAACTGTGGAAATGCAAAATAGGATGGGGAAGACGGCCTGCAATACAGACCAACTGAAAACTCGGTGGAAGAACTTGAGGAGGGACTATGCCGCTTTGAAGCTTGTGACGAATAAGAGCGGCGTTGGATGGGATGACACAAGGCATAAGCCAACGCTGCCCGACAACCCTGAATGGAGGGAGAGCCTTGCGGTATATCCAGTAACCAGTCCGTTAATTTAAAAAAAAGTCATCTATTAACATTTTAATTTCATAATAAACATTTTTTTTATACTTAGGCAAACAAGGACCTTGCTAGGTTTCTTAACAAGTCGTTTCCCCACTACTATGACATTGAGATGATGGCGGGGAGGAACATTGCTAGAGGACATCATGCAATGTCTTCGACGGACACACATATCCCTTCTGACGTTGCCTCCGAGGATGAAATCGTTGTCGACTTTGATGCCCCAGACACACCCATGACCACTGGAAGCCAAGCTGGGGAACCTAATATGGGCGCATTTGGGATGCAAAGCGAGGGAGAAACTGGGGGAGGCGGAACAGATACACCGAGTGGTGGCGGGAGGCCTCCTGCCGTTAGGCGCAAGAAGCGGTCATCAATGCCTCAAGACCGATGTGGGTTATCAAATGAAGTGTTATCTGATTTCACACAGGTTTATGCAAAGGTTCACGAGTTAGGCAGTGGTGTGGCAACTAGATCCTTTGAAAAGAAAGAATTTACAACCATCTTACAACATTTCTAGGACACTTACCCAAATGCCCCCACTCCTGTATTTACAACACTTGTGAACACCATCAAGGACTCAACAAACCGCTCCATCTACCTAAGCCTTATAGACACACCTCAAAAGATAACCATATGGTTGCAAGACCTTTGGGAAAGGTCCCAAGCTGCCAATGCAACATCAACACCTTCAATGCCTTCCTCGTTCCAAGCTGCCAATGCAACACCAACACCTTCAATGCCATCCTTGTTTATGCCATCTCACCATGCATTTTTCCCGCAATCCCCAACACCCAACTTCAGCAACATACCAAGTATGGCATCGTCGTTTGTGTCATCTCACCGGCCATTATTTCCTTCGTCCAATGATGCTGGCCCTTCCGGACCAAAAAACTTTGCGTCATCTCACCGTCCATTCATTCCTTCGTCCAATGATGCTGGCCCTTCTGGATCACCAAACTTTACCAGCCAGGCATTTAACTCATCAAATCAGTAGAAAGTTCTGTCGTTGTTGTAATAATCTATTTCCCATCCAAACATTTTCTTTGGGGTTTATCTTATTTGCCGAATTGTTGTAATATTTTTATTCCCGTCCAGACATTATTGATTAACTGTTGTAATATTTTATTTCACTGCCATGATTTTATTTTGCTATCAATGTATTTTGCTTTGTATCCTGGAAGGCATTATTTTATGTATCCACAATTACATATGATTGTAGCCTAGTTATTTTCCTTGTCCTTGCCATTACAACGTTGCTATGCTTCCACTTGTAGGCATAATGTCAACCACTGACGAAACAGAAACACCTGGCCTCCTCACGCACATTCTACATACATTGTCTGGTCCAGCTAATCACATTGCTGATACAATAGCTGAGTCCATAGCAAACTCCATCATTGACGACATTTCCGACATACCACCTACAATACCTAGGTCAGTTAGCATTAGGAGTGGCCACCAGAAGGTCTTAGAAATTTTAAACGGTCATGAACAAAGGGCTTATGACCTATATCGAATGAGACCACATTCTATATTGGCCCTTGTGGACAAGCTTGAGACTCGGGCCTTGTTACGAAGCACTAGAGGCGTCAGTTCGGTTGAGGCTGTGTGCTACTTCCTACAAATGGTTGGCCATGGACATACAAATCGTGCTTTGGCTGAGGACTACATTCACTCTGGTGAGACCATAAGTAGGAAGTTCAACGAAGTCTTGGACGCTGTGTGTTCGTTGTCCAATGAGTACATTGTCATGCAAACTGCAGCGACATGCACGACAACACATTCTCGTATATTGGAGACCCCAAGGTTCTACCCTTACTTCAAGGTAATAGTTAGCCCCTACAATCTTTAATCATTTGCAAATATTTTCTATGTTGACAACCTATTTTGCTGTTATAGAATGCCATCGGGGCAATTGACGGAACACACATCCCCGTCTTGGTTAAACGAGACAAGCAAAATCGCTACCGAGACAAAAAAGGGAATGTCTCTCTTAATGTCTTGGCTGTAGTTGACTTCTCCATGGAGTTTACATATGTCCTAACTGGGTGAAGGGATCGGCTGCTGACCAACGGGTCCTACAGTCAGCGACGACCACAGGCGGGTTTAAAGTTCCGCCGGAAAAGTTTTACCTAGTAGATGCAGGGTATGCCAACACTCGGCAATTCCTTGCACCGTATCGCAACACAGCTTACCATATTTCTGAGTATCGAGGAAACAGACATGCCTACACCAGCAAGAAGGAGATGTTCAACCACCGCCACACACAATTACGTAATGTTGTAGAAAGAGCATTTGGGGTGCTGAAGCGGCGGTTTGCCTACCTTAAAAAGGGGGCGACATTTCCCATACATTCGTAGTGTCGCCTCGTAATGGCTTGTTGTATCCTCCACAATTTCATACGCCGCCAACATGATGGCGACAGTATAATGGACGAACTCCCAGATGACATTTCAACATCTGCCGTTCCCCCTGCTGGGGTTGACCTGAGTTCCCTCCAACAAACAACTCAGGCCGATTCAAGGGAGGGCGAGCGTTTACGTGAATCCATTTCTAATTTGCTATGGGATGCCCGTTGACTTACAATTGTATCTGTAATAGTCTTCGACATTATTTGAAAAATTGTCCACGACATAACTTTGTAGGCTTTAGTTGTATTTTTTTCAAACTTTTTTCCAGATCCTAATAATATACATGACATAATGAATCGGTAGGTTGTCTTGAAATGGAGAATGGAATGCCTTGCTGTACATGCGGCCTTCAATGCACTGTACGTGTGTATATGGATGAAGCGGACGCGAGAAATGGACGTTTTGAAAACAACAACCCCCACAGACCGTATTTTACATGTGGTAGGGGGCTTGTTTCGAACAGATGTCAGATGAGATTGCCTGCACAGCGTGTACCACCCACAGTTGCCACACTTACTGCAGTTAGGGATGCTATGCTAACACAACTTGCATATGCCCGCAACGAACGCAAGCTATGGTCTGAACAATGTGACTTTGTCAGTTTGACAAGAGCAAACATCGATAGGCTTGAACAAGGTATTACCACTCTACGTGAGAGGTGCCAACATCTTCGACAACTACTTCACATCAGGAGCAGTAACGACTCTTCAAACGAGGACGGATACAATACATCATAGATGTCGAACAAGCACTTTTAGGCCTATTTTATGTTCGGAAAGTTGTATTTGAAATCTATGTTCAGAATCCGACAATGTTTTTACTAATCCTCAATTATGTTTTAGATGTCAATGGATCCATCTGGAGTTCCGAGGTGTGATTGTGGGTTAGATGCAGCCTTACGGCTTAACACAGAGGATGCAGGGTTGTATGATTTTGGCATTCTTAGTGAAAGGCTGGGATAAATGTATTACATATGTCCTTATTGTGAGGTGCACTAGTAAATACATACATAATAGGTTGCCGTTGTGTATGCTGCACATTCTTTGTCATTCATTAAATTTTATTATACATTGTAGGGAAAAGATCGGTGTAGATACTTCCGTTGGGCAGTCGATCTCCCCCCAACAATTGATTCTTTAAAAGCTGAGATTATGTTACTAACTGTCGAGTGCAAGTCAGTGTGGGGCCAGGCAATGAACATGAAGGACTGTGTTGAAATTCATCACAACTACGATGATATATACACCCAAAAAAAGTATGAGCATGACGCTGTAGAACGCTACGTTGCCAGTCTGGAGGAAGAATGTAGTCTTCTTTTAGACATTCCTTCACCCACGGTGATGCCATAAAGTTTAATGGCAGAGAATTACATTTAGTTTGGTGTGTCGATTTACATTGTCCAGCATTCGTTGTTTTTAACTTAGGTGAACATAAGAGTTATTATTGTTCTTCTTGTTATTTTTGTTCTTCTTATCTTCTTGTTATTTTTGTTCTTCTTATCTTCTTGTTATTTTTTTTCTTCTTATCTTCTTGTTATTTTTCGTCTTCTGTTCTTCTTCTTATCTTCTTGTTGTTCTTGTTCTTATTGTTTATTACAGGTAACATGGGATCTCATTTCCCTGTAAAGGAGTATGATCTCTCAAACAGGGAGTTTATGAGACGCGTCTCTCTTCCCCTAACATGGATGTGCGAGCCATTTAAGATAACTCATGGCTATGCTATGGTGGGGGTAGGCAGAATCAACTTTGATGTACAGATCAGGTGGTCTACACCTGAAGAGAGAATGTGGAATAAGAAAGGTAAATATTTAATCATGGATGAAGGTTGGGCTGAAATGTTGGACAAACTAAAAGCCAAACCAGAATGGACCGTGACCCTACAACCAAAACCCAAGGACGACACTCGCCCTACAAGCTTTTATTTGTGGATTCATGGTGATGGGGACAACTCTGAATTGCTTAGGTATATTTACCCGAGACCATAGGGTTATATATCATCTACTTCAGACTCGGCTGATGCCCTGTTTGTCAGAGACTGCCACCAACCACCAATCTTAATCTCGTCTAGTGATGAAGAAACTGATGTGAATGTCCCTATTGGGGACTCTTCTTCATCAAGTAATGTTGAATCTGTTGCATCAACAAGCAATTATTAGTTTTTTATTATGTGTATTGTCTTTATTTTGTTTATATAACATTACAGGCTTGTTATGGGTGCCTGCCCACTAAGACAATTTATATCTATCGAATGTAGCTGAATCTGTTTTACTTTAAAAATGATGTTCATGTTTGACTTGTTAAATCTTGAATTTTTTAATTTAGTATTTTTTAATGATGCCCCACAAATTATATTATGTATTTGTTATTTTGTATATAATACACTTCGGCCAAATTCTGCTTAAGCGGTAGCACAACTACACATACCTTATTCTTTTTAAAACAGTTCTACAACAGCAGGACAGAATCAGCAGATACTGAAGCGGACGCGACAAATGGACGTTTTGAAAACAACAACCCCCACAGACCGTATTTTACATGTGGTAGGGGGCTTGTTTCGAACAGATGTCAGATGAGATTGCCTGCGCAACGTGTACCACCCACAGTTGCCACACTTACTGCAGTTAGGGATGCTATGCTAACACAACTTGCATATGCCCGCAACGAACGCAAGCTATGGTCTGAACAATGTGACTTTGTCAGTTCGACAAGAGCAGACATCGATAGGCTTGAACAAGGTATTACCACTCTACGTGAGAGGTGCCAATATCTTCGACAACTACTTCACATCACGAGCAGTAACGACTGTTCAAATGAGAACGGATACAATACATCATAGATGTAGAACAAGATGAGGACGGATACGACTCTTCAATCGACAACTACTTTTGGTTGCTGTTGTGTATGCTGCACATTCTTTGTCATTCATTAAATTTTATTATACATTGTAGGGAAAAGATCGGTGCAGATACTTCCGTTGGGCAGTCGATCTCCCCCCAACAATTGATTCTTTGAAAGCTGAGATTATGTTACTAACTGTCGAGTGCAAGTCAGTGTGGGGCCAGACAATGAACATGAAGGACTGTGTTGAAATTCATCACAACTACGATGATATATACACCCAAAAAAAGTATGAGCATGACGGTATAGAACGCTACGTTGCCAGTCTGGAGGAAGAATGTAGTCTTCTTTTAGACATTCTTTCACCCACGGTGACGCCATAACGTTTAATGGCAGAGAACTACATTTAGTTTGGTGTGTCGATTTACATTGTCCAGCATTTGATGTTTTTAACATTACATCTTTCTGAATTCATCCGACATCAACATGCTTTAGTTATTTATCATAATGTTGGTGTATGTTTTATGGAGGGTGTATGTTTTTTCACCGTTATGTTGATAAATGTTAGCTAACATTGAATATGCATTTTATATTCCCTTAATTATGCGATACACACTTACATGTAAAACATATTACTTACAGAATCTGTAATATGGCTGGGCCTCAAAGGACGCCTTCCTTTATGTGGTGTAGGGAGCTTGATATGGTTCTCAGAGGTATGATGAGAAACCAATATGAGTTGGGGAGATGTGTTAATGGAGTATATACTACACAGGCTTGGATGGAGGCATGGCGTCACTTCCGAAACATAACTGGGGAGCCCATATCTTTGAGTGAGTTGCAGATGAGATGGCAACACATAAGGAGAGAGTTCATAACAGACAATCTTTTTATTTTGGGAGATGTATTGCCTCCCCCGCCATTGGCCGTGCAACGCAACTTCATGACGACTCGTCGCATTTACCCACCTGGCGTTGCTCAATACCCTATTAACATTGATGAGTGAATATTGTCACAGTTTGTAGTTGTTTGTGTTTACCTCGCAACATTTATTTGTATGCAACTAAGTTTGTTTGGACCTTTTTTTTATGTATTGAATGCAGAAATCACGTTCTTACTTGTTTGTAGCTAAGTTTGTTTGGAGCATTTTTTTATTCAATATTATCACAGTTATCTTTCTATTGTTGATATTTGCTAATACTAAAATTTGATTTATTAACTATAGATGTCATCATCGCGGTCACGGTCAAAGGCAAAGACAGAATTTGAAAAAATATTGATGTCTCTGTCGAAGATTAAAAAATATGTAGAAGAAAAGCTTGTTTGCAAAAAACCATGTTGCGAGCCTCCATGCGACGAGGGCCCAAATGAGAGAGACGAACAAGCCAAAGGAACAAGCCAAATGAGGGCCCAAATGTTGCGAGCCTTGTTTCCTCCTACTCACCATCTGCCGTTGCTGTTCGAGTGGCCAAAAGACGCCAGCAAACAGGAAACAAATCAGGTGTTGGATGAACCCTGTCCTGTGTCGTGGGAAGAGTACGACAATGCCATGAAGAACGACGAGGCATGAAGTTGCCTGCTTGATCACCAGCTTGGATTGTGTAACTATGTCGTTGTCTAGGTCCAGGGCATACCTCTCGTTTCATTTTGTATGTTACATATGTATTTGCCCGAGAACCAACAATATATTATCTTTTAATTTATGTGGTATTACGTTCTGCTACAGACATGCTACACACCTTTACTACTATTTAATTTAAATACATTAATTATATTATGTATTTGTTATTTAGTATATAATACACTTCAGCCAACTTCTGCTTAAGCGGCAACGTAACTACACATACTTTATTCTTGTTAAAACAGTTCTACAACATCAGGACAGAATCAGCAGATACTGACTACGTTGCCAAACAAAATCAGACTGAATCCAGTCTAGTAGCCAAACAGAACCAGACTGCAATCAGACTCAAACCAGACCAGCTGACCAGAATCAGACTGGGTTGCCAAACAGAATCAGACTGTGTTGCCAAACAGAATCAGACTCAATCCTGACTAACCCAGTCTAATCCAGTCCAGACTACGAAATCCCAGTCCGTTCCCAAACAGGGGCTAATTGCAACCAGATCCAGGTAAGATATGGTAGATATATAACTTCTAGTAATTCTTTTGACGTGCTCATCTACAATGAGACAACATTTTATACCTATTCAATGAGTTATCCCATTCAAAAAATATTCATTGATAAAGGCAACTATTTTATCTTCAAATAGATGTCGGTTTTGATGAGTATATGGGGTTTTTGTAGATGTCGATATTATGGGCTCAGGTTTTGTGTTAGAACAGGAGAACCAAATAATACTTTGATAGTCAAATTCAACAATAATGAATTACATCATTCATGTACAAACTAAAACCAATTTAGAAAAGGTTTTGATGAACCTAGAAGTAGCCAATTCGAGAAAATTAAGACATAAGATTTGTTGTTAAATTTTAATTCTACATTAACTCCTAGCAAAATGAGACCCAAAATTTTCTAAATATAGAACCAATTTAGACTCAAAATTTTTCTACTTTGGTTAAATTTTGATCAACCCAAAACCAATTTTAGTTAATGTTTGAAACCAACGTGGATTATCAAAATTAAACTCGAAACCAGTTTTTTCCAAATCAGACACAAATAGATTCACCGATCGAACATATTGAAACCACCATTTTATATAATAAAATATTTTTACCTTATACTCTTGTGGAATATAGTGTGCTCGGTTCCAGTTAGAAGTTGCTCCAATAGAATTACCAGTAATAAAGCAACGTGGCATGGCTTTTCATAATTGAGTAAAAGCAATATTTTTTTGGATGACATAGGAACCACTCTTGAGGAAGAGTCACTACGATGATCGCACATGCCCCTCCCTCGGATACTACATATCAGAGGGGGCATTTAAATCACACAGTGGGTCAGTATGTGCGATTGAATAAATTCATTTATGAGGAACACAACCTGGATTTTGAACATCGGTCCCGACATTGGGAAGTTGAACTCTTAATCACCTAAGCTACTACCTCGCTGACTAAATAATAAAAGAAATGTTGGTAGGCAATCATGATAGTTAAAAATTGAGATCTTTGGCTACAATTTTTATTCAATATTTGGGTACAAATAACTAGCCTTGAAATATAATTCTAGAACAGCTTATCCAAAGTAATATAAAAATGTTGTAAGGTAGGTGGCCACATGAGAACTCTAGTATGTAATCTACATCATTGCTTTTATTTATGAAAAATGTTGGAACAAACAACGTATTTACACCTCAAAGAGGCAAACTTAATGTAGCATTTATTCTTCATGGTTCATAAACACCAGCAATTTATAACATAGATTATATGAGATACATACACACTTTAAAAAGTGTAGGCAATGACACTACATATATCGTTATTATCATAGTACCATATATATTATGTAGCACAACATTAGTAAGCACTGCTTAGCAGCATTTCGGTAAATTTTAGACTCTAGCGAATACTTGAAAATTACTTTCAACGAGTGAAATCTACGTACAAATGTGAAATAGTTGTTTCATATTTTCACTATGTGTCAGGTCTATTAAGTCTTATTACATTTTCTCTTTATCAACTCGTAAGCTATATGTCTAGCTAAAATATTGTCCAACATTAAACATACATGCTTCCAATATTTTCATTAATTCATGGCCAACCGTTAAATGTTCATGTATGTGGCTGAACTATATGTCTTTATCATAACAAATATTGATTGGACTTATATTTTATACTCTATCATAGTAGGACTGAGCTTGCTTGTTGTTTTTGGTGATTCTATTGGAATGAAGCGTGTGTAGATTCTTTTATTTAGGAAAGAAATATACATGTTTCAAATTGACAAGCAAATCATAAGTTGTTCATTGGTATTATTGTGACAATTGGTTCGAAGATGATATCAAAAATGTTGTGACTTGGGCTGGTGTGATATATATACATAGAACTAGTAAAGGTTAGTGTCTTTGATATTATTATGTCTTCATATTGTATTTTGAATCTTTTTTTAAATGAACATGAGGTGTGACTTTATGGATTTTAATCTTATTTGATAGAATCAATTGATTTTCCTTACCTTTCAATATTCCTAGATTATTCCTAGGTTGAGACACCCAACGACAAGCTATATACAGCAGAACGAGGTTTATACTTTTGAGAAAATTGATACTTCAAAACACATGGGAACAAAATAGTTGATTTAAACGTGTAGGATTTCTATCATTCACTATGACCTCATAGTTGGGATTCTAAGTCTCTACATATTAAGATTTTCCTATATTAGTAAAATGTAATGAGAATAGGATTAAAATATAACATAAAAACTTTAAAAGATATTCCTATCTTAAATCAGGTAAAATAGTTGTTGACTAAGTGTTACACTAGGGGCATCAGATAAGCCACCAAAGTCCCTTGACAAAGACCAAGTTTGACAAATCATGAGCTTTTCATAGGATTTCTCTGATTCTAAACTGTGAATACATTCACTTTCAAGAGAAACTTTGTTGAAACACTTGAGATTGGATCCTCCACATGTCTAGAAAATGCACAAATAGTAGATTAGTAGTAGATTATCTAGGTTTTGTCAGGGTCTTGCATAGTATCTATCCCATGGTGCTAACAACTAGACTACTAGATTATCTTTATTATGTTACTATTGTGGATGTTTTAAACCAACATTATTTGTCAAATTAGTCCTTGGTACAACCAAATCATATTGAAATTAATTGTCAATCACGGTCCACTGATATCAATCTTGTTTTTTTTAATCCAAATTGTGCATTTCAAGAAAGGAGCCAAGAACTGAAAGTGGTACATCTTCATTTCTTTTAGTTTGACTATTTATTCCTTGACAACAATTTCATCATTATATTATGTAGTTGTAGTCCTTGAAGCTTGGCATGTAGGATTGTTTGTTAGTTTTGTTTTACAACTCATAGATTCGACCATCTCTAGGGAAGCCATCATTCTTACTAGAATGATAAGAAGAGTATCCCCTATAGGACTTATAAGTTTAATTAAAGTATCATCATCATTATAAGATGTTTATTATATTTCACATTTATATTTTGCCTCTAGATTGTCTTGGTTCTCTTTGCAAACATTATCCAGAATAGATGCACATGTCTTGGCTTCTTATATAATATTATCACCAAAATTTTGGCAAGGGGTGTCACGTAAAAACTTCTTTAGGACCTAAGATGATTTGATGTTTCAAGCTCTTTAGGCTCTTGGGATGTGCAACATGTGAATCATGAGAAGATGAGTACAAGCTACTCACCTCTGTTTGAAACTCTTTATACCCTTGCGATGATTCATTTTTGTTGATCAGCCAAATAGCAACTTCAACATGATTATCCAACACCCCATGGGATACATCTAAACAATTTCCAATCTTCGACTCAGACATAGAGTCTAATCTATTGGGGCCATTGGTTTGGAATTACAGTGGTCAACGACATGAGTGGGCGCAAGACTAGACTTTTTACCAACCTTGATGTTATCGTCTACTCCATAAGCTCCTTCATTATGTATGTCATGAATTCCATTAAGCATGACCCTTTATAAAAAACATGATTTTGAATTCTAACACTAGGATACCAGTTTGTCAAGTCTCACCTTCAAAGATATATCAACATTCTTAAAGTAATAATGTCACACTAAACATGATTGGTTCATCTCTTTATTCACTATAGGTGAAGGAATACATTCCATATCTTTAGCACATTTCCAACAACCCATTCCTTTCAATTCCTCACAATCAATTGGCATTGTCTCATCTGGACATGATTTGAATAATGTCGGCTAAGTTTCACTAGTTCATTCCATTGAACCTACAACTAATAGTGGGTTTTTTCTACTATGTTTCATATCTCATATTTCGTATTTGATTAATGACAGTAAACCTCAAGACAAAAAATAAATATGGGTCTACTTCTAAAACAACATTTGTTTTGATTGGTTGATCAATAGATAGATCCAAGCTACTAAGACAAAGGAATCTTACATTCTAGTATTGTCTTGGAGCTACAAAAAACACATAATCTCTGGTAAAAGACAAGTTGGTGTCAATACCTACAGAAAATCCCAAATATGATATCATTTTCATTTCTAGCCATAATGTTGTGTCACATTCAATTGAAGGATTAAGAACCATTTAGCATTAATAACATCTGTATAAGTGATTCCTATTCTATCTAAAGTAATATAGGTGTGTCAATCCTCAAGTACTTTATGGCTCATGATTCTCATAGGTTTAATGTTACGACCCATATCAGGGTTAGTCAATAAATACCTCAATTAACATGAAACACCTTGATTAATGTTGAGTATATTATTTAATAGCATGGTTGATTAAGATAAGATAATATGTGAATCAATAGCTGAGATTGAATCACCTGAGGCAATTAATGATAATAGCAATGTTGATTATTAAGTTAATTAAGTTAAATTAAGTACACATATGCGATTAGTGCTTTGGTCAAGTGTTACTAATTGATTAGCATGATTTCTTGCACTGAGGGTGTAGAAGATCTTACACTTGAAAATTTGCAAGAGAAATCGTCTCAATCGGACACTCGAGGCGAGAGTTATAATATCTCCTAGAACTTAGACCTAGTATGCAATTTCTCCAATAATAGGTTATTAATCTTTTCCCTTTTTCCTTTATTTACTTTCTCGCTTATCTTCCTTCTTCAGCGATCGGTTACAGGAACCGACTAAACACCCCGATAGAACAGGAGCAGGAGGCCACACCTAGGGCTGGAGTGGCGTTTTGGGCGAGAGGAAGAAGGGCGATGGCTTGGGCCCCTTTAGCTTTAAATCCCCGGTGCCCTACTTTTCTTCTTCTTCTTCTTCTTCTTCTTCCTCGTTCTCTTACTTCCCTTATTCTTTCCCCACCCTGGCAGGTGCCCGACCTGCAGCAGCAGTGGCCGGTAGCTAGCTGCTTTGGCCTCGACAGAGGCTGTTTTAGCCTGGCCAACACCACCAAATGAAGCGCTTGACTCCGACCTTCAGTCCTTAGAAGAAATCTGCAGCTCCCAGCTGCGTTTAAGCACCCAGCCACCATTAACGGCACCCCAAGCTGCTGGGCGGCGCCCCGAGCAGCTGCAGCTGCGTTTGCAGCTAGTAGTCACCGTGGGTATAAGGCAGCACCACAAAACGACGCTTTGGGTTCGTCCTTGAGGTCCAGACAATAAACCAACAGCCCTAGTCCTCAATCAGCACCCAACTGAGCTCAATTCCAACCTGTACGTGCGAAGTAGAGCTGCTTGCAGCAGCAGGTCCGGCTAGGGGCAGATTTGCCCAGGAAACACTAAGATAACGGTATCCTTGAGTTCGTCCGAGGTTCGTAAGCACAAACCAGTAGTTGTTAGTCCTTGATTCGGCTTTAATCGAGTTCATCTTCAATGAGTTTTCCGTTTCTGCACAGGTTGCACGGCGTGCAAAGTTACAGAAAAATAGGATAGGAAGTCGGCCAGTTTGCACGGCGTGCAGATCAGTTGCACGGGGTGCAGATCAGTTGCACGGGGTGTAAAGTTGCAGAAAAGTAGAATTAGGCGTGTTTGTGGATGTTTTCGGTGGTTACGAACACACCGAAGTGGGTGAGTAGTATTTCATTTATTTATCACTATCGAACTCGAATTCATTGTATATATTGCTTCAGTATCAGTTGATATAACTCCGAAATAGTGTAGCACATACAATAGTGTATGATAGATTTTCCGGTATTACAGTAGTAATGTATACGCTGATTAAAGACGGTTGTTAGCATTGAAATTGGATAAGTGATTTAGAGTCATATTTAAAGATGACAAATGATATTTATATGTGCTTTCAAGTGATGTTCAGAATGTGAAATAAGTATGAAATGTGATATTTATGTTTAAATGTTTATATGTTAATCAGTTAATAGACTTAGGTGCCCTAACACCGTAGACCCCTTTTGACATGTCTGCTTCTTAGGGGTGAAACTCGTGTTGCAACATTATCCGTGCGGAGTCATGGAGACACGAGGACAGAGAGGCAGTGTCCAACAACAACGCGTGCGATGTCACGGTGGCACTGGAGAAAATTGGGGGTTATTGCAACAAGATCCGTGCGGAGTCATGGAGGTAACCCCGTGAGACTCTCCGCCTGTGTACTCAGGTTAGAGGAGGAGTCTAGAGCACTCGATGTAGTGCAGTGAGGCCGATGAGCCTGAAGGCCGATGAGCCTGGGGTCCTGTGGCAGAGCAGAGTTGGCGTCAGACTTAGCATTTCCCGGGTGTGTCGCTAAGTCTTGTACGGTGGGATCGTAGTTCGCTACGGATCTTTATATGCAGGGTACACTGCATATGATTAGGGCATAATAATAATATAAATATGTAATCATATAGGATCACAGTAAATTAATATATTCGAACTTTTGTGCCAATTCTATATATATCTGTTTATTTGTTTAAATATCTGTTGTTGCATAGAAATATGATTAATATCTGCAAATCTGCTATGTCATTAGAACTGCCCTGCTTGTACTGCACTTATGTTTTATTTAAATTTATAAACCTGATGAGTTGTTTAGTGATATCTAAGTGAAATGCTATTCACTGAGCGAGTAGGCTCATACCTCTACTCAAAACATTTTCAGGTCATCAACATCACAGGAATCTGGAGGATCCTTTCATCCTAATGCTTAGTCTGTAGAAGGTATACGTAGTTAGTAGTTAGAGGTCTCTTAGTCCTTTCCCCTCAATCTTTGGGACAAGGTGTGGGTGAGAGAGAATGTGTATTAAGATGTAAATTAACTGTTATGCTTTATTTTATGTCGAACAATGTAATATGCTGTAGACTTTCTGTATATTGCTAGTCAGTTTAATAAAAATGCTTCTGCAGTTTGTTTAGTTTCATTTTACAGCATAAATCAGATTATCCTATTAATGTTTTTAAAATGTTTTTAAAAGTAATGAGTGGTTTGGCTAGTATGTAATCCCTCCGTCGCGCCCTAATCTCATGATTAGTGGGTAATGCGAGATCGGGGTGTGTCAGCTTGGTATCATAGCATAGGTTGAGTAAATGGTTACTCTAAGTCAAGGTCAGGGGACGATAAGAGACCAATAGGATTAAGGTTTAAGAGTTTTTCTTCTGTCTGTAATTTTCTAACAGGAAGTGTTCTGTTATACTATTACAGATGGCAGGAAAAGGATGTGGTCACGAGAACCAAGTAAAGAGTTTAAGTTGAGTCGTTAAGAATCATTAAGGTCAAAAGATAAAGTTATGAGTGAGACGAATAATAAATGATGAGTTTTAGCTCTGGAAGGTCTGAGTGTTTAGATACCCTGGCCAGGTGTCTGAATACTTAGATTGACCAGTATCAAGCTACTCTGTCTGTTCTTCTCTGGATGCCCTGGCCAGGTATGCAGAGGAAGGGCGGGCTAGAGAGAAACCCTAGAAATCTTAGGGTTATGAGATAAGAAATTAATGTAGGAATAAGAGATTAATATAAGATGTGATTCAACTCTTGTCTATTATTGTTTATTTGATTTAAAGATCACTAGAAATGCTTTTATATGCATGAAATGAAATTTTCAGTTTGTAAAGTAAACATGATTCTTTTATATTGATTGTGTCATGAAGTGAATTGTTAAGTGTTTGTTTTCTTAGTACTAAAGTAGACCCAAATTTATGTTTAAAGGAGTTTGCTCTGAGTGGATATTCATTCCACATGTTTAAGATTAATAGGGGTAGATTAATCCCGAGTAGCTCTTGGCTTCAGGACTACAGGTTCGGCCTGGTCCGGCTGGCAGGATGCGTTACTGGGATCTAATGACTCCTATTAACAGTAAAATAAGAGTAGACTCTGGTTGAATTAGACCCGTAACATAGTGAGAATGTATATACATTAGGATTTTTTAACTATGATAAGAAGTCTAAATGTTCTTTTGTCTTGAGAATTAGGGTTTGAGAAGCATAGACCCTAATCGGCCCAAAAATAGGGTTTTGATGATACATAAACACAAAATTTGATAAGTAAAGTGTCTCAGTAAATGATTTTTAGTATTTTATGTGTAACTCTGATTTAGCTCAAATCTGGATATGATTTGGATATATAAAATGTAAACAACATTGGAAAATATCAGAATTTTTGAAGAATGTTCTGACCTGTTTATCGGCCGAGTTTACAACTCGACCAAATCTACTGCAGACTGCAATATAGCAGTGCACTGTTTGATTTTTAATTATTTATTGTTAATTAGAAATGATCTCAAATTTTTACTAGAGGTCTGAAACTTCATTAGGTATAACATACAAAATTTCCAAAATTTTTGGAGCTTCTGTTAGCTATTTAATAAACGAATTACAGAAACTATTGTGAAAACTGAATTTTCAGCCAATATAATTAAAGTTGAGTGTTGGGTTAATATGCTATTGACCCAAGCAGCTCAAATTGATCTATATGATCGACCACACACACACACAATAATGCTATGTTACTGATAAGGACCAAACCCTAGAATGATTAGAGTTGTAGTAGTTCAAGGAATATCACTAGTGATTTAATCTTGAATACTAGCATCTCTATAAAATAAGACCTTGAGATTTGATCTATGTAAAGTAAACTAGCATTGATAGTGATCTAGGGTTTAAAGGTAGTTAATCTGAACGGTACATGAACAACATGAAATGACTTAGAAAAAAAGAGTAAAACATAAAACTGAAATGTAAACAATAAGAAAGTAGCATAGAATGCGGAGTATTATCCGATATATGGTCTGAAGATAGCTGACGTAGTTCATGTTTTTAAGACATGGCGTCACTATCTTTATGATGTGACAATAGATTATCACCCTGGTAAAGAGAATGTGGTGGCTGATGCTTTCAGCAGAAAGTCAAGTTCAACAGTTAATGCATTCTCTATGACAGGTTTCAATAGAGACCTGTTAGTAGAAATGTGGAAGTTGAACTTAGGCTTAGGGGTGAAAACACAGAGTGATTTGATTGTACAGATGTAAGTTAAGCCTACTTCTTATGATTAGATCAAGGAACTACCATAGGGTGACAGTGAGTTAAACCAGACCATGCATGACATGATAGGAGGAAAAGAGACCAGAGTTTACGTTTTTAAGATGATAAGGTGGTGTATTAGCATGACATGTTGTGTGTACCTCGAGATAGTGAGTTGAAAGAAAAGATTCTTATGGAAGTGCATGTATTGATGTATGCTATGCTTTCAGGAAAACACTAAGATGTATATGAATCTCAAGGAGTTGAAACAGATGGTCAGATAGGCAGAAGGATGTAGCTGAGTACGTGGTTAGAAGTAGTGTGTGCCTGTAGGTTAAGGCTAAACCTTAGAAATCTATAGCTACCTTGTAATCTTTTTCTATGCCTGAATGGGAATGGGAACATATCACAATGGATTTTGTGATAGGGTTGCCCAAGACACCTAGAGGTTATGACTCGATATGAATGATTGTGGATAGACTAATTTAGTCTGCTCACTTTCTTCATATTAAGTCAACCTTTGATGTCTCGAAACTTGACTAAGATATACATGGATGAAATAGTTAGATTTCCTGGTAATCCAGTTTCAATCATATCATATTGAGATCCTAAGTTCACATCTAGGTTGCAGAAACAGTTGCATCGTGCTTCGGGCACAAAGTTAAGATTCGATACAACCTTTCCACCCGCAGACGGATGGTCAGTCTGAGAGAACCATTCAGACTCTTGAGTACATGCTAAGAGCATGTGTTTTGCTTTTCAGTGGAAGTTGGGAAGAACATTTAAATCTTATAGAGTTTGCTTAGTGTGAATGTTGAGTTTAGAAATACACAAACGATAATGGTACGGTTTGGGTATAAACCCGGACAATACAGAATTGGTAAATCATAAGATGCATGATTTCAAGATAATAAGATAGCATTAAAATATGCAAATAAATCTAGTTGCATGCTTTCTGTTATGTTAATGTGTGTGACCTAACATTTACATGAATTGGCACATTTCTCTGAGATATTATTAGAAATTCTCAAGTATTATTAAATATTTGTGATATGATATGTAAATAACTCTTAATTGAGTTATGTGATGCATAAACCAGGATTTGGGGTTAATATGCACGTACTTCGAGAAATTTCAGACAATTGATAAATAGTACAGATGGTTTCTTGTAGGTGAAGTAAATTATTCTTATTGGTGTAATAAGATGTTCAATTACATGAATTCAGTATGTATGTGCCGAAATTGATTTGAGTTTGGGATATTTATGAATTTTTAATCTGCCTGCATGCATGATATAAAGATTACTCAGTAATTACAATGATTTGAAATATACTGCTCTACCAGTTCTAGAATGATACCGTATTGTGATTTGAATTGCAATCAAACAGATGAGATAACGGAAACCCTAAGGATAGGGTGTTGCCATGTGACTAGTGAATGAGATAACCCTAAGAGTAGGGTGTTGGCATGTGAGGAATGAATAAGGCAAATGAAACCCTAAGGATAGGGTGTACGATGAATCAAGTATTTTGATATCAATTCTCAGTATGAGATGTAGTGATGTTTACCAGTTAAATTGCATGATTTTATTTTAGTACCAGATTGACATGCATTCTATTTATTTAAGAATTATAGTTTGTCTGCATGTATAGTATAATAATTTCTCAGTAATTACCATAAATTGAGATATTGTTATAACAGTTCTACAAAGACAATGTTTTGTGGTTTGATCTGGAATCAGATCAGATGTGTCCTATGTTGAGGGACCAATACAAATAGATGATCTGAGGATCAAGAAACTTAAGAATCGTGAGATACCTTAGAGAAGGTTTTGTGGAAAAAACTACAACTTAGAAGGAGCCACATGGGAAGTTTGGGGTTAGATGTGCGTAACAAGTTTCCTTTTCTCTTTTAGGAATTTCGGGACAAAATTCTTATAAGGGAGGGAGATTGTTACGACCCATATCAGGGTTAGTCAATAAATACCTCAATTAACATGAAACACCTTGATTAATGTTGAGTATATTATTTAATAGCATGGTTGATTAAGATAAGATAATATGTGAATCAATAGCTGAGATTGAATCACCTGAGGCGATTAATGATAATAGCAATGTTGATTATTAAGTTAATTAAGTTAAATTAAGTACACAGATGCGATTAGTGCTTTGGTCAAGTGTTACTAATTGATTAGCATGATTTCTTGCACTGAGGGTGTAGAAGATCTTACACTTGAAAATTTGCAAGAGAAATCGTCTCAATCGGACACTCGAGGCGAGAGTTATAATATTTCCTAGAACTTAGACCTAGTATGCAATTTCTCCAATAATAGGTTATTAATCTTTTCCCTTTTTCCTTTATTTACTTTCTCGCTTATCTTCCTTCTTCAGCGATCGGTTACAGGAACCGACTAAACACCCCGATAGAACAGGAGCAGGAGGCCACACCTAGGGCTAGAGTGGCATTTTGGGCGAGAGGAAGAAGGGCGATGGCTTGGGCCCCTTTAGCTTCAAATCCCCGGCGCCCTACTTTTCTTCTTCTTCTTCTTCTTCCTCGTTCTCTTCCTTCCCTTATTCTTTCCCCACCCTGGCAGGTGCCCGACCTGCAGCAGCAGTGGCCGGTAGCTAGCTGCTTTGGCCTCGACAGAGGCTGTTTTAGCCCGGCCAGCACCACCAAATGAAGCGCTTGACTCCGACCTTCAGTCCTTAGAAGAAATCTACAGCTCCCAGCTGCGTTTAAGCACCCAGCCACCATTAACGGCGCCCCAAGCTGTTGGGCGGCGCCCCGAGCAGCAGCAGCTGCGTTTGCAACCAGTAGTCACCGTGGGTATAAGGCAGCACCACAAAACGACGCTTTGGGTTCGTCCTTGAGGTCCAGACAATAAACCAACAGCCCTAGTCCTCAATCAACACCCAACTGAGCTCAATTCCAACCTGTACATGCGAAGTAGAGCTGCTTGCAGCAGCAGGTCCGGCTAGGGACAGATTTTCCCAGGAAACACTAAGATAACGGTGTCCTTGAGTTCGTCCGAGGTT
The DNA here is from genome assembly GCA_963693085.1 of Alisma plantago-aquatica. Classification (NCBI taxonomy): domain Eukaryota; kingdom Viridiplantae; phylum Streptophyta; class Magnoliopsida; order Alismatales; family Alismataceae; genus Alisma; species Alisma plantago-aquatica. Next base: position 348,451,831 of record OY856409.1, on the reverse strand, counting down.
CGTAAGCACAAACCAGTAGTTGTTAGTCCTTGATTCAGCTTTAATCGAGTTCATCTTCAATGAGTTTTCCATTTTTGCACAGGTTGCACGGCGTGCAAATCAGTTTGCACGGCGTGCAAAGTTACAGAAAAATAGGATAGGAAGTCGGCCAGTTTGCACGGTGTGCAGATCAGTTGCACGGGGTGCAGATCAGTTGCACGGGGTGCAAAGTTGCAGAAAAGGAGAATTAGGCGTGTTTGTGGATGTTTTCGGTGGTTACGAACACACCGAAGTGGGTGAGTAGTATTTCATTTATTTATCACTATCGAACTCGAATTCATTGTATATATTGCTTCAGTATCAGTTGATATAACTCCGAAATAGTGTAGCACATACAATAGTGTATGATAGATTTTCCGGTATTACAGTAGTAATGTATACGCTGATTAAAGACGGTTGTTAGCATTGAAATTGGAAAAGTGATATTGAGTCATATTTAAAGATGACAAATGATATTTATATGTGCTTTCAAGCGATGTTCAAAATGTGAAATAAGTATGAAATGTGATATTCCTGTTTAAATGTTTATATGTTAATTAGTTAATAGACTTAGGTGCCCTAACACCGTAGAACCCCTTTGACAGGTCTGCTTCTTAGGGGTGAAACTCATGTTGCAACATTATCCGTGCGGAGTCATGGAGACACGAGGACAGAGAGGCAGTGTCCAACAACAACGCGTGCGATGTCACGGTGGCACTGGAGAAAATTGGGGGTTATTGCAACAAGATCCGTGCGGAGTCATGGAGGTAACCCCGTGAGACTCTCCGCCTGTGTACTCAGGTTAGAGGAGGAGTCTAGAGCACTCGATGTAGTGCAGTGAGGCCGATGAGCCTGAAGGCCGATGAGCCTGGTGTCCTGTGGCAGAGCAGGGCTGGCGTCAGACTTAGCATTTCCCGGGTGTGTCGCTAAGTCTTATACGGTGGGATCGTAGTTCGCTACGGATCTTTATATGCAGGGTACACTGCATATGATTAGGGCATAACAATAATATAAATATGTAATCATATAGGATCACAGTAAATTAATATATTCGAACTTTTGTGCCAATTCTATATATATCTGTTTATTTGTTTAAATATCTGTTGTTGCATAGAAATATGATTATTATCTGCAAATCTGCTATGTCATTAGAACTGCCCTTCTTGTACTGCACTTATGTTTTATTTAAATTTATAAACATGATGAGTTGTTTAGTGATAGCTAAGTGAAATTCTATTCACTGAGCGAGTAGGCTCATACCTCTACTCAAAACATTTTCAGGTCATCAACATCACAGGAATCTGGAGGATCCTTTCATCCTAACGCTTAGTCTGTAGAAGGTATACGTAGTTAGTAGTTAGAGGTCTCTTAGTCCTTTCCCCTCGATCTTTGGGACAAGGTGTGGGTGAGAGAGAATGTGTATAAAGATGTAAATTAACTGTTATGCTTTATTTTATGTCGAACAATGTAATATGCTGTAGACTTTCTGTATATTGCTAGTCAGTTTAATAAAAATGCTTCCGCAGTTTGTTTAGTTTCATTTTACAGCATAAATCAGATTATCCTATTAATGTTTTTAAAATGTTTTTAAAAGTAATGAGTGGTTTGGCTAGTGTGTAATCCCTCCGTCGCGCCCTAATCTCGTGATTAGTGGGTAATGCGAGATCGGGGTGTGTCATTTAATGTGGTGGAGATACATCATGTGTTGGTCATTATCCTAGTGAATGAACTCTAGTTTCTATGTCAATTTCAGGTTGTGTAATATGATGTTCCATCTTATGTTATCATATTGTCCTCGGAAACATTTTCTCGATGATACATGTCATGCAAGAAAATATTTTGCCCTGAACTTCAAGACCAAAAAAAACTACTTCAAGATGGAAATGTCCCTTTTAAGTTCGAAACTTTCATGGTTCCTCTACCTCGAAGCCTTTAGGTTGATTCATGTAACTCACCTCATAAATATATTACACACTTGGATGTGATGTTCTCATTGATACAGAAAATTATCAAAATAATTTAAGGTTATTTTGTTGGTTAAGGTATAAAATTTAATTAGTTGTTATGGACATCTAAATTACTTTGTGTTCTATCATTATTGTCAAATTCATTCATCTATGCCTCAATATTTTCAAGTATGATGGTAATGATTTTGTAATTTACAAGCCATCTAATGTTATGTACTTAACATAGGAAAAAAAAACATGAAGGATCTACTGAATATTTTGTTTGTTTGTGTTTTTCTTTCTTGGTTGCTTTATATATATATATATATATATATATATATATATATATATATATATATATATATATATATATATATATATATTACCTTTCTAGTTACTGAGGGCACCATATATCAATATTTTAGGCTTCTCACTACATTTCTTGTTATATCCAAAAAGTGACATTCGAGTTATTTTGTATGTATGTATTCATGGTTGTTGTTTGTTTGACTTGCTGCTTCCTTTTATTGCAAATTGTTGTCTGTGAGGGGGAGGATGTCATATCCAATGATGAAAAATGGTTGTTTGAGCACAGAAGTGTTAAATGGTTACTGTCCATAGTTAATGGAGTAATCCATTCCTGATTGGAAGTGTCTTTCTACAAGATACTTGGTGTCTCCAGTCGGCATACACTGAAGAGAATGAGAAGCAAATTAAATATACAAAATCTCTCATACAGGTACATTATTTGAGCACCTTTTACTCGTCACAGTTTATAGGATATCAACAATCTTTCTTCATATCTTCAATCAGTTCACATTTTCTTGGGAGCTTCTCAATTCATAATTGATGTCTCACTCCATTTTATAACTATTTCTATCTATTGCAAGTATCGAGTTGGAGAAGTATTCTAAAAATTTGGTAAAGTTGGGTAGCCATCATATTTTAATGATCAAGGTGTTTGTCCTCAAACTGCTAAATACCATCCTACACATCACAGTCATGTGAATAAATTGTTTTGCCTATTTTGTGTAATATATAGGAAGACCTGGGGCTTTCAGTAAACTAACTCAGGACATTTTGATACAATTTGAAGAATCTAAGGAGGTAACAACAACTTATCATACATTCATTAGGTTTGCAGTGCCTTTGATAGTTGTTGATTGAGTCGTATCCCTTTCACAATGTCCTTAGGTCTAATAGCATCCTAAACTCAGATGGCGGCTCACAGGTAGAACCAAATCCAAGGAAGTTCCTTGAACCAGAGTATCTCCAAGCTGAAGTAAAGGTTGGTGTTTTAGTGACTTCATTGAAAAGGCTCTAAACCAAGGTATACAATTTGACAATTTCTTCATATCTAACTCTTTAGAGTTCCGATGGTATTTACTATTTTTTATGTACGTATATGGTAAGTGAATATGCTTCAGATTTTAAAATCATATTGATGCACTCTAGGGAAGACAAGCAACATATTGATCAATTGGTTAATGACATTGAGAAATTGAGAAAGGAATTTCAATCTTTGGAGAGGTCAGTATTTGACGTGGAGATTCCACCAGAACACAGAGCTATTTCCTGAAGGAGCTCTAAAGTCAGCATGCGGAAAAGTAGATAGTCATATTAGGGAAGAGACAGATCCAATGATGTAGAAGTTATTATACTGAATAGAAAAATGTTGTATGAAAGTATATCATTGGTGTTGTATTCAATATAAGGGGCAAGGTAAAATGTCCTCCCCATGTAATTATCATTTGATTATAAATAAAAAAATATTCATACGTTTGAAAAATTGGGTTCGGCTGCAATTGGCATTCAATTAGAAAACCTGCTAATGAACTGAAATTGAATGACTAAAAGCCATGAAAATATAGTAGTACAGAACTACATGTCATAATAGCTTTTTTTTATATGCCATTACACTCAATAAGAGACGTTTCATACAACAACATAATACAAAATAGTGGCATTTGTATAAAAGTCAATTGATGGATAGTGGCTTTTTTATAAATGCCAAATGGTGTTTTAGTGGCCTTTATTTGACATTTATTGTAAGCCACTAAAGACAAAGGTTTAGTGGCGTTTACAACTTACGCCACTATCTTTCTAGTGTCATTGGTACTAGAGGCATTTTTTAAGTGTCAACAAATGCCACTAAACATATTTAGTGGCATTTATTTATTTTTAGTGGCATTTCTAAAAGGCCACTAATGTGCATTTTTGCTGTAGTGCTAGTTGATAAAAAACTACATTATTGGTCCATGCGAACGATCTAGGTCTACTACTTTCAACTCTACTTCCGAACATAATCTTAATGATTGAGTCTTAGAAATATAAGACTATTTGAACTCTCTTAATTTTTAATATTTTACAATCAAAGCTAGAACTGTATTCAACGTCATTACTAGGGAGCAACTGACATATATTGAATCATCTATAACTGATTACGTTACTTCTTTTGTTCTTATTATTATCAGCTATCCCTGTAATATATTGTGTCACTCTCATTTGTATTTTGCATCTTTTCTACCCCGTTTGTTTTCAAGGGATTTTAGTCTCTTATAACAAGAGTCTCCGCTTCTTCTTCAAAGTTAGTGGGCATTGGCCTTGGCAATGAAAGGATTATCAACATGTAACTATGAGAGATCAGATGCTTCACACATTACCATTTCTAATAGATGAGAGATCTCTTCCAAACGATACTTCTCCTCAAGTTCAAAATATCTAATCCAAAGTAATCAAGCTTGCTGTAGATGCTAATGATCTTGATTGTATAGAAAGATGGATAACTATGAAGCAGTCCAGTAAAAGGATAATTGAGATTTTATTATAAGATTTCTAGACCCTTAAAATATCTATGAATCACTACGGATCGATGGACGTTCACCAGAGACAATATATATCAATTTGTGTAGATTGTCGCTGGAAGGGCAGTTAAGATTGATTGATAGTTTGAATTATTCATCATAATTACTGATGTTATGGATAAAAAATACTGATTTATTTTGTAAAGTAAATTTATATCACCTCAATTGTTTGAGCTTTATTAACCACATTGCTTGGTTTTAACGTTGCCATATTTTAAATGTATTTGTGTGCAGGTTTTAAAGTAGGCGTTACTAAATCCATAGTGCAATCTATGCGGTACATTCGTCAAACTGGAAGAATACACCAGATCGACTTAGATTCAATATATCTGAATATTTTCATATTTACATAAATTCTTTAAAAATTGTTGCATATTAGTATATTAGTTTATATCAGAACATTAGAAAAAATTCAAGATAACATAAAAAACAACATATTATTTTAGAATCGGCATGGCAATTATAGAAAAACACTATAAATAACCCATAGTACATGGTGAAGAAATGAGCATCGACGTGCATATGCATAATAGCGCGTTCGTGAACTTAAGCAGTAGCTCGTGGAATCGAGTTCAAGATGCTGTTGAATGGAATCCAAGATACTGTAGGGTCACTACAGAAGGAACCAGAAGTCTCTTTAAGTGTTCACAATAAACTGGCCACCTCCTAAAAAATAAGTAATATATCAAAACAAAGAATAGTATACTTCTGAACAATTCATTATTGTTTTAACAGATAAGGAGCCGATTAAGTACGATACATAATTAACAGGAGTCTAGCTAAAACGAAATAGTACGATTATTCTGCTCGCATGCTTTATGGTGGAACTTGTCTTGTAAAAGGGGATGTGGCACACGGTACAGAGAAATGAAAAGTACCTCTCGAACACACAATGCATGTAAAACGAAATACATGTAAGACCTGCATCCGGCTACACCCAACTAAATAATATCAAACAGAATAATCACATCCACCTGCTACTAAAAAAGTACACTATTTACTTGTGCCCGAGTAGGCACACACTACCAAACAGGGCCCACAGTGGATTTGAAGTTTGCAATTTTTCAATGTCGATATGCAAGCACATTTTTCAGGATGGTTTCTCTGCAAGGTTTTTATTCAACCTGGTGAATCCTATGCACCAACTCGCATGGTGAATGCTATGCATCAACTCTAACCCTCAAAATCAGGGGTTCGAATCTGTTGTCCCACAGCTGCTGTACCTGTGTTGTCCTGGCCAGTCAAACATGGACACGTCAAAGCAACAAAGACGACTGAGAAAGTCAGTTGCCTTTTGGGTGGTTCGCTTGCTTCCGCTATATTTTCTGGACCTAAAATAAAACTGAATCATATTAGATTCCCATCGGATCTGCACGCACACTATATCACTCATTTTCCATTGATCAATGTTGTCCCGAATACGTAAACAAGATAGCAACACAAAAGTGCTCATCAGGTCAAAAAATATAAAATGCATGCATGTTTGTTGTGTCCCACATACTACGATCATACACTATATGAAAACCAGAATAGGAGTTCGTTATATAATCATATGTGTAAGTTTCTTTTGTAGCGGATATTGTAGCCTATGGGGTTGAGCAATTTCACAGTCTGGACAACGAATTTGGACATGACCGGTCAAACTCGGTCCTGTTTGTTCGCGTGCTGTTATGAGTTCAGTCCGGTACAGTTTGTGGTTCACAAATTTTAGAAATTCGGTGTGTGGTCTGGTAGCGGTTTGGTCTAATTATCATTTAGATCATACACAGAACCAACGAACGGATTTATATATTAATTTCTTTTAAATACGAAATTATATTATGTTATAAGTTCAAATCAATTATAATAGTGTTATGTATTCAGTAAGTAATTAAGATTATCAAATTTTTACCATTAAATAAGTTACACAACAAAGAAAGGTCTAAGAAAGGTCCAGATTGTCTGGTCCTATTTTGAAATGGTTCAATAATTGTACGGTCCCCTCATCCTAGTTTGAAGGATCTGATTTATGGTCCGTAAATTTTTTACGAATTCAGTCTTTGTTTTGGTCCCTACTAATCTGATCCGGTTTTGTGAACCAATGCTCACACCCCAACTAACCACAATGTTCTTATTACATACAATCTATCGGAAGACATACCACAAAGTGACCGATATAACTATTCATGTTACCTGACATCTCTAAAAGAAGCAAATCATATTTTGAAGTGTGTCCTATGCATGGACAACTACTGGCACATTCTTTCCATTTTATGACTAAAAAATACCATTGTAAAAGTTACAAGACGAGTCTGAAGAAGAAGAGAAAAAGAGAAACATGAGCATCCTACGAAAATTTTTAGTCATTGTTGACTCAAGTGAGATATGTTTGTTGTTTATTCAAATTTACAATGTTCGATCATATAGCTGCCTCATCAGCTGAAAATTTTCAATAGATACTGAATATGCAAAACTAGATTTGGCCTTATGTTACTAGTTGTTTATGAAACGCATCCACGTTTGTTGTGTCCCACATACTACGATCATACACTATATGCATACTAGAATAGAAGTTCGTTATATATTCTTATGTGTAAGTTTCTTTTGTTGCAGATATTGTAGCTTATGGAGTTAAGCAATTTCACGGTCTGGACAACAAATTTGGACATGACCGGTCATTTCGGTCCTGTTTCTTCCCATGCAGTTATGAGTTCAGCTCGGTACAATTTGTGGTTAAAATTTTTTAGAAATTCAGTGTGTGTTCAGGTTGTGGTTTGGTCTAATTGTCAATTAGATCATACACTGAACGAACGACGAATTTATATATTAATTTCTTTTAAATATGAAATTATATTATGTTATAAGTTCAAATCCATTACAATAGTGATATGTATTGTGTAAGTAATTAAGATTATCTAATTTTTGCCATTGAAAAACTTACACAACAACGAAAGGACTAAGAACGATCTAGATTGTCTGGTCCTATATTGAAACTTGATAACTGTACGGTCCCCTCATCCTAGTTTGAAGGATCTGATTTGTGACCATAATTTTTTTACAAATTCGGACTTTGTTCTGGTCCCGTCCAATTTGATCCGGTTCTTTTGACCAATGTTCACACCTCTACTGACCATAATGTTCTTATTATATACAATCTATCGAAAGACATACCACAAAGTGACCGATAAATCTATTCATGTTACCAGACATCATCTAAAAGAAACAAATCATATTTTAAAGTGTGTTGTATGCATGGATAACTATTGACACATTTTGTGACGTCCCCAGATTTTCTAAAACTAAATCTGATGTGAGACGTCCAAATTAAAACCCTCACCTCAGTGAGAATCCCAATTTAAACACCACACACTAGGCTAAGAAAGAGAAAATCAAGGGAGTCAGAAGGAGACAATCAGTAGCACATGTATATGAACAATAATAAAACCATACACACATGTTCACCATTCAACATATAATTACAACATGAAGTGTTACAACATTTGATATTACACATTGAACAACAAACTATACATATACATGTACTACAACTAAACTACAGAATCTTAAGACAACATGTCCACCTATACATCAACTCGCTACACAACTCTCAACTATCCTGGATCTTCAAGAACACATGTCCACAACCTAAACAAAAGATTGCATGTGGTACACGTCAGCACAATATTCAAGAATATTGTACTGAGTATGCCTACGTGTCATTTATATACCTCTCATCATATTTTGGAAATAAGATAAAACTAATACTTGGCAACATTAAACAAATATAAGAAAAAGCGTATACTTTCACGAAGATATGCATTAACAAAAGAGAACACATGTTTTAGCATGAATTTCCATTATATGTAATGTTGATCAACCACATGCACTATTCTACCAAAGAGATTTAGTACTCACATGTACTATTCTGCCAATGAGATTTAGTACTTTCATACATGCACTATTCTACCAAAGAGATTTAGTGCTCACATGTACTATTCTGCCAAAGAGATTTAGTACTTTCATCAATGCACTATTCTACCAAAGAGATTTAGTGCTATCATATAATGGATCGGATATTTTATATTTCATGTGTTCATAGCCATAAATACAGAAAATCAAGCAACATATCATACAAGAATAGTCATTTCATCCAATATCATATGCTAAGTATTTTACTACATATATAACACAAGAATATTGTATAATAAGACAAGTAAGAGGTAACAGCGTACTTTCTAAAGAGAGATCATTCTAAACCATATTCCTCATGTCATCTATGTCTTTGTGAAACATGATTAAGACAAGATCATATACTATCATCATGTTCTCATCATCTTACATCTCATCTTAACCCTAATTGTGTCCATTAGGGTTTAGCTTGGTTCATTGGAGTATTCTCATTGTTACTTGTATTCTTGACTTAGAATTATCTTACTGGTGTCATTTTCCAGATTGTGGTCCATTATTTGAACATTATCTTCCATAGCATTTTGTGCACATTAATTAACCCTAGGTTACATCATTAACCTAAATTAGGGTTTCATGACATGTATCAAGGTTCATCTTCATATAACACATATTCTATGAATCATCATGATCTCATAATTAAATATGAGGTTCCACATAAGGATATGAGCTTATTCTGTAAATTTCATCATTTATTAAGCATGTATATATTTAATGCATTTTATTTGGGATTAAAAGTCTTAATTAGCCACATTAAGAAAAATACATGATTTTGTGCATCAACATGACCATATTAGACATCATATGCATTTTCAACATGGTTATGGACTTACTGAAATTTTTTTGTAATTTTATGTCATCATTTAATATTTATTACTCAAGAAATAAGAATTACACATATTACATGATATCACTGAGATTAATTCTTCAAAAGCCTGATATTATAGCTCTACTGTGTTCTACTCATTTTTTTGAACGTTTTGGTACCTTGTTTGTATTTTTCTGACATTCATACTAATTTCTACAGATTATTGAAGTTCCGAGCATTTTGTGAGATAATTACCTTTCTCGGCCAATCAAAGGCCACCACGTGTCCACGTGGGGGTGCTGTTCCTCCTGGCTTGCACTGGATTTGCCGGTCGGATCTTGGGGTTGGATCCACAGATCCGCTAACCTGACTCCCCCTTTCTCACCTCGTTTCCTCGCGTAACTCGGTCTCACATTCTGTCTAGCAGGGCGCCGCCGCAGGGGAACATCATTGATGAGAGATCCTTGAAGACCATACCTTCCTCGAGGAAAGCTTGTCTATCCATGAGCTTCAACGCCACCGTGTGGCCTCCCACGGATGCTTGGGGTGCCGCCTGCACCTCCAAGTCGTCGTGTTCGTAAGCTCACCGTTGTTAGCGTTGCTGTGACGGAGTAGAAGGGGCATTAGGTCTCAGCTCCACATTTCTTCGATCCAAGGCCTCTCACAGCCATGCAATAACTGCAAAAACTCCACCATAGTCTCCATATATACTACGATGCACTCCTCGCACCTCCCCGAGCTCCATCTTCATCTGGCAGCAAGGTGTTCCTCGTCCAACATCAAAACTGCGATGAAGGTCTATGCGGGCGGATGGGTTGGACTCCCCTGACCGCGATCTTTCTTTTCTAATCCATCTATTCCTGCAATCTTCCATCTACCTCCATTATTTGCTCCCAGCCATGACCTGCTCTCTTTGGTGGAGAATCACTGGCAATGGAGGGCTCATTCTCTCTGTTTACTTGTTTTCTCAAACTAAATCAAGGGTTAAACGACTTGTCACAAAGGGGCGACCTCAACTACTCAGTCACTTCTCACCCACACCCCACGATCAATGAGAACTGTGACATCATGGTCCCATCCTGCAGTAAAGGAGGTAACCACAAGGTTAGGGGCAACACTGGGACCCTTGATCTTGAATCCAGTGGTCTGAGTGAGTACCTCACTTGAGCTCATATGTGGCTTACTCAAGTTAACGATCCCAACCACCAGGTCATATATGGATGGCTGAGATTTCCCACACAGACCCAGCCCAACCCAAAGGCGTGTGACACAACCTAACTTAGGCAAAAGCTTTTAAACTTTGGTCTATTAATCCTCAAAATGCACATTATTTCACTAATTTCAAACCTTAATAACTCCCTCTAGGATACTTCGATTGCCACCAAATTTTAACCATAGCCTCCTCACAACTCAAGCTACCTTGTAAACGAATTTGGTGACAAAAAAGTGAGCTATTTGACCATCCAACTAATTACCTCAAAAGGCATGAACTTAGGGACCTTAATCATTATATCAAGCTCAAGCAACACTCAAACTTTTTCAAAACACTTAGGACTCTCAAACAATTCAACAAGCATGACTTCACTTATGTCATTGGACATTTAAGGATTACATAGGTCCACTTCATCACATCCTACACACCTTAAAAATATTTCGTCCTCAAAATTAAGTCAGAAATCTACTTTATCACATCATATACATATTGAAAGAAATTTCGTCCTCAAAATTAAGCCATCTTCTTACTCCAAGAACAACCAAAAGGTCTTCATCTACATAAAGGAACCACTCTAGGTGCAACATATATACAAACAAAAGCTCTATAATCATATCCAAACCACTATTGGGAGGTTTTAGAACATCTATGTTGAATCACCCCTTCAAAATAAAGATTGAAACAAGGGTTTAGAAACTCTGGTTATGTCATGACATATCTCATATGTTAGGGTTTCATCCTTCTTTTCACAATTGTATTTGGGATCTCAGATCATATTACCATGTTCTAAAGGAGTTAATTAAAGTTAGTACATTATATCAAGATGTCATCAACATTTTATTGAGATAATTGTTAGAACATGTTCAACATTAGCATATGCCTTTTAGGTGGGAGTTAACTATAGTTAACCCACTTGATCACATCATGGTATCATAATCATTATGTTGTGCTAATTTTCAAATTGTATTTTCATTTTTATTAAGAACTAAGATTAACACCTCATGCGACATATTTCATTCATATGATCTTATTTCATTGCTCATAGTAAATTGCAAGATTTACTAGTGATTTCATCACAAGATTAACTAATAATATCGTGTTATCATCATTATTCGTGTATATGGTTAACCATTTATGCATTAATATCTATTAAACCATCTCTAGGTTTCCATCACATCATGTCAATATATCGTGTCTCAAGATTAAATCACATCCTTACATATATTATATCATGGTTGTGCTAAACAAACTTATGCAAGTGGCTTGTCAAACATATATTAAAACTTCATCTAGTCCAACTGAGGTTCTCCTGGCCCATATCATGAGGATAACACCATGCTCAGTCTCTCTGAACTAACTCAACTCTATGAGTATCTCATATGCATATTATTTATCTTTCCTCTCTTAGTCTAGGGCTCTTGGATTACCTCATTGACACCACTGATAGCTTTATAAGATCTAGCCACATGGGCACAAACCAAACCACAACATGACACTCTTTTCATAGGTTCTCTACCCATGAGACATGCTTACCAAAAACTCTCTTATATACACCACTAGATTCCAGTGTGGGAAACCACCAATCTGAGCATGAGGCTTCACAAAAACTAAAACATAGTTACTTCCTCTAGGGTCTTGGGACTCTCTCTCCCTCACCCAGATGGCAGGCACTCATATTCATGTTCACAAATGCACATATAGCCAGCCTCTCTTAGATTCTAGTGTTTGGTCCTCCCAAGGACATCTAGGGTTCAACAACTTTGTAGGAATCATGCATAAAGCAACTCATCTCAATCACTCAGGAGTATTCTAGTTTAGTGTTGGGTTTTGTGGAGAAAACATGCGCGGCGGAAGCAATAAAATTCACGCAACCCGAAATAGGATCTCGTCGACAACAACGTATTCGGAAATAGGTTTGCGGGATATACCTTATCGCGGAGCAAGTCCGGCGATGTCCCGCTGCACGACGGTGCAACGATGCTGACCTACACGGACGAAACTTCTCTCCCGTTCACTGTCGCAGGTTGATCCGGTGGCGCTCCTTTGCAGCAGTGATGTACGCCGCTCATGGCGCGTACAGATGTTCGTCGACATCCTCCGAACGCAGGCGTCAAGGCGTCTGCGTCTCTACTTCGTCCACGCGGATGGACAGAACTCCACGTCGCGCTTCCCAAGCCGGAGGGAAGGAGTCATGTCTCTGCGGCGGCGTGCTAGAGGCGCGTTTCTCTCCTTTCTCTCCTAAGGACGATGACGGCTAGGGTTTACGTGCGTGAACGTAAATGGAAAAGCCTCTCTCTATCTTATATAGATATCGGCCGTCAATCCTCCTTTAAACAGGATATGAAGGGAAATAGAGTTTCCTAAATCCATCGGTAAACAGAAACGTTGCATTAATTAAAATGCTCGTGGATTAATTAGAATATTCCAGAATTCATTAATTACAAAATAATCGCATTAATTGATTAATTAATATTTGACTCCATGCAATCGCTTGGGATGGCTCTACGGGGATACATATACCAACAGAATCCCACTTGCACTTAGAGCCAGTCACTCCAATATTATTCTAATCCATTACATAAACATTTTAGTAATCAATGTGATTCGGAGCAATTCCAATCAAATCCACAATTATACTCCTATTCCAATACATCCTATGCGTGTGACCCGGTAGGCTCCAAATTACATTGGCAGTGATATCCATAATCATATTATGATTTCACAAGCAATGATTGGTATCTAGCAAGACTTCATTGCTACCCAAGTAATTGGAGAAGTTGGGGAACAACTTAACCTATCATTCATGACTGGTGTTACAGTGATTGTACAGTTCCTTTGTTGCTGATATCTGGATTGAACTCGAGTCATGGAATTGTTATCCTTTTCAATATTCAATCCATGTTCCTTGAACTAGAGCAGACTGTCTGAGATATATGTAAGCTCAATATCACATATTGACTCACATCAGCATGGCCATGCATTTCTCAGTCTCGCTTATCAAGTGGCCAGAATATCAAACTCCCGTAGGAAGGACAAATTCCATCTACATCACTCACAGTCATCCCCATGTGTCACAGTGCACCCAAGAACCATCTTTATGGCAATCCTTATTTAGGACCACAGTGGATGATGTCAAAGTACACCGAACGACATGTGATAAGTGTAGTGACTTCAGATCTAAGAACTGCAATCACCACCATCATTATGAGATGTGACTCTAACTATCAATCATGGTATCCATGTGTCACTCTCAAGGTGGGTCTATCTGATACACTGTTCTCTAACAAGTATCTATGTATTTGGTTTGATATCTCCATATCATGGATAATGAGATTCTTCCATCAACCAACATACATTCTAATTTTATGTGTTATTGATGTCTATGGATATTTCCACAATAATAACCGATTAGGGACAAAACAAGAATACATACTCTTAGCATACATATGATCTCACTGTTCAGGTCATCAACCCGAAGACATATGTCATTGAGTATATCATTCTATAGACATCTATAAGTTTTATGGTCATCTCACAATATAAAACACAAACATATAGATTGGAAACTTGCCTTTATTGATATGATCAATGTAGTATTACAAATCGTTTACATAGTATCCCATTACAATCATCGAAAGATAGTCTCTATAGGCATACATACCAACAGATTCCCACTTGCACTTATACTCAATCACTCATGAATCTCAATCCAAGTGATCGAACATGTCTGTCATGTTTCTGTTGTGAAAGTGTTTTTGTGAGTGGGTCAGCCACATTGCTTTCTGTAGGTACTCTACAAATCTTCACATCTCCTTGTTGTACGATCTCTCGTATGAGATGGAACCTCCATAGAATATGTTTGGAACGTTGGTGCGATCTTGGTTCTTTAGCATGTGCAATTGCTCCATTGTTGTCACAAAACAACTCAATTGCATCACCAGCGCTTGGAACCACTCCAAGTTCAGAAATGAACTTCTTGATCCACACAGCTTCCTTCACAGCATTAGATGCAGCAATATATTCAGCCTATGTTGTAGAATCTGCAACCGTCTCTTGCTTGGAACTCTTCCAGCTCAAAGCTCCGTTGTTCAGGAAAAACAAAAATCCAGATTGCAATCTGTAGTCATCTTTGTCAGTTTGGAAGCTAGCATCAGTGTAGCCCTTTACCACGAGCTCTTTCTCACCACCGTATACCAAGAATTGATCCTTAGTCCTTCTCAAGTACTTTAGGATGTTCTTTACGACTGTCCAGTGACATTCACCTGGATCTGACTCATACCGGCTCGTCATGTTCAAAGCATACGACACATCAGGACGAGTACATAACATCGCGTACATGATAGATCCAATTGCTGATGCATATGGAATCTTGCTCATGCTTGCCCGTTCATCACATGAACTAGGACATTGGGATTTAGAGATCGTAACCCCATGGGACATGGGCAAGTTACCTCTCTTAGAACCCTCCATGCTAAACCTCTTTAGCACCTTATCAATGTATGTGCTCTGGCTTAGGCCTAGAAGCCTTCTATATCTATCTCTTTAGATCTTGATCCCAAGTATATAGGATGCTTCGCCTAAATCCTTCATAGAGAAAGTCTTCCCTAGCCAACCTTTTACTGTCTGAAGAGTAGGGATGTCATTTCCCATCAATAGTATGTCATCCACATACAATATGAGAAATGCGATTGTGCTCCCACTAACCCTTTTGTAAACACAGGGTTCATCTTCATTTTGACTAAAGCCAAACTTTTTGACTACTTCATCAAAACGTAGATTCTAGCTCCGAGATGCTTGCTTCAATCCATAGATTGACCTTTGTAGCTTACAAACTTTATTGGCTTCCTTTGGATCAATAAAACCCTCAGGTTGTGTCATGTACACATCCTCGAGTAAATTCCCATTAAGGAATGTTGTTTTAACATCCATCTGCCAAATCTCATAGTCATGATAAGCTACAATGGAAAACATGATCCTGATGGATTTAACCATGGCAACTGGTGAGAAGGTCTCGTCATAATCAACACCTTGAATTTGACATAATCCTTTCACAACCAATCTACCTTTATAGGTTTGAACATTTCCATCCATGTCAGTCTTCTTCTTGAAGACCCACTTGCACCCTATGGGTCTTACCCCTTCGGGTGGATCCACCAAGGTCCATACCTTATTGGTGTACATGGATTCCATCTCAGATCTCATGGCTTCGAGCCATTTCTCAGATTCTGGTCCCTTAGTAGATTCTAGATAGGAAGTTGGCTCATCTTCTATGCCCAATTCGTCATTGTCTTGAGTCACGAGAAATCCAAATCTCTCAGGCTCAAGTCGTGTGCTACTAGACCTACGAGGTTTCTGTGTTACATTTGGAACTTGAAATTCCACAACAACTTGTGAGTCTTCATGTTCCTTATGTACCTCCTCAGGTTCTCTGCTTTCTTGTTGGTCTTGAACTTCTTTGAGCTCTACATTCCTCCCACTAATTCCTTTGGAAATAAATTCCTTTTCAAGAAATACAACAGTCCTAGCAACAAACACTTTGTTGTCAGTTGGTGTGTAGAAGTAGTATCCCCGAGTTTCCTTGGGGTATCCAACAAAATAGCATTTTTCCGATTTGGGTCCAAGCTTTTTAGAAAATTATTTCCTAACATAAGCTTCACATCCCCAAATCTTTAACATAGACAAATTGGGACGATTCCCATTCCATATCTCATATGGTGTCTTTTGAACCGATTTGGAAGGTACACGGTTAAGTGTAAACGCTGCAGTTTCAAGAGCATATCCCCAGAACGATATTGGAAGTTCGGATGAACTCATCATTGATTGTACTATGTCTAATAATGTACGATTCCTTCTTTCTGACACACCATTATGTTGTGGTGTACCAGGTGGAGTCCATTGTGATACAATACCACAGTCTCTCATAAGGTCCTCAAACTCTTAGCTTAAGTATTTGCCACCTCGATCTGAATGGAGTGCTTTAATACTCTTACCAAGTTGCTTCTCTACTTCATTCATGAAAGTCTTGAACATTTCAAGAGTTTCTGACTTGTGTTTCATAAGATATACATAGCCATACCTACTGAGGTCATCAGTGAAGGTAATGAAGCTTTGATAGCCTCCTCTAGCATTTGATCTAAAAGGTCCACATACATCAATATGTATGAGCCCTAGCAGATCACTGGCTCTCTCACTGTGTCTAGTGAAAGGATTCTTGGTCATCTTTCTTAATAAACATGCCTCACGTGTCTCTAATGATTCAAAATCAAAAGAGTCTAGATAACCATCCTTATGGAGTCTAGATATGTGCTTCTCATTTATGTGCCCAAGACGACAATGCCATAAGAATGTTTTGTTTGAGTTGTCAAGTTTTAACCTTTTAATATTTACGTTATATATGCTAGTCTCAATTTCTAACAAGTAGATACCATAAGACATAAGGGCATTGCCATAAAAGATCTCATCTTTAGATATAGAAATAATTCCATTCTTAATGTAAAATTCAAATCCACTCTTATCCATACAAGATACAAAAATAATATTTCCATTAATGACAGGTACATAATAGCAATTCTCTAATTCTATTACAAGGCCCGTAGGCAAAGGTAAACTAATAACTCCAACTGTGGTGGCAGCAACTCTTGCTCCATTAGCAACCCACAGCTTGACTTGGCCCTTTCGTAAAGGCTTACTTCTTATCAGATCCTGCATATTAGAACATATGTGAGATCCACATCCGGTATCCAGTACCCATGATGAACAAGTATTTAAGTTTATCTCAATAACGTATATACCTGAAGTGGAGATCTCTATCCCCTGCTTCTTCTTCCTCAGTTCCTCCTGGTAGAGAGGACAGTTTCTTTTCCAATGTCCAGGCTAGTGACAATGGTGACAACTGCCTTCTTTGGAGATCCCACCTTTAGCTTTGAGCGCAGATGATTTTGGCTTCTGCCCGGCTTTAGAACTTTTCTTAGCCTTGCCTTTGCCTTTGCCTTTTGACTTTCCCTTTGCCTTGCTAATCACCATCACAGACTTGGGCTTGTCTTTCTTCATCTGTGCTTCAGCTATCCTCAACATGCCTAACAATTCTGACAACGGCTTGTCCAAATTGTTCATGTTGTAGTTCATGACAAAATGATTATATGATTCAAGCAACGATTGTAGAATCACATCAGTGGCCAACTCTTGACCTAGGGGAAATCCCAGCTTGGATAGGCTTTCCACGTACCCAATCAAGGTGAGTATATGGGTGCCCACTGAGTCTCCCTCTTTCATCTTGTTTTTGAACAAAGCCTTTGAGACATCATATCTCTCCTGTCTTGCTTGATGTTGATACATGTTCTTGAGATGTGTTACCATCTCCATGACATTCATGTTCTCATGTTGCTCTTGCAACTCATAGTTCATTGAGCACAACATCAGACACTTGACATCCACGACATCATCAAGGTGCTTCTTGTAAGCATCCTTTTCAGCCTTGGGCGCATTTACGGTGGGCTCCTATGGCTCTGGTGTTTCAAGGACATAGAGCTTACGCTCATGTGTGAGAACAATTCTCAGCATCCTAAACCAGTTTTGAAAGTTGGTTCCGGTAAGTTTTTCCTTCTCAAGGACCGATCACAACGAGAAAGTGTGAGTGTTGGTTGCCATTTGATTGCTACAAAAGAAAATTTTGCATTTAGTCCAAAACATTTTGACTTGTAAAGATTTGATAAATGAGATTAATTAGGCCTTTAATTAATTACGCTCCCACTATTTTATTCAAATTGATAGCCTCACTATCAACTCAGAAGATTGCAATGCACAACCTTCTAGTGAGCCAAGACCCAAAATAATTGGATCAATGCCCAGCCAACGCCGGCGTCAAAGACCAAATACTAAGGTAGGCAACTTTTGCCAATTGCATCATATGCAACTCTTGGATAGATGATCATGCACAACTCCTTGCCATGATGCATCTGTCTGCCTCTAGGTACTTGATCCTATCAAGGTTCCCTAGTTAAGTCCAACCCATAAGCCAACACGATGAGTGTGCACCCTGCGGAGGCAGACCCACACACCCACCATCACACTTCCATGAGATAGACAATGTACCACGCGGAGGCGTGCCCACACATAGTCGATCAAGCTTTTCATGTGTGTTGCTTTACGGAAGACAACTAAAACTTAGTATTATTAATTGATGGGTTTTATTAATACATATACATATCTAAACACCACATACTTATAGTACGTATCATATACTACTATATCCACAACCACAAACGATAGACATGCAATCACAAACACAAATACATCAGTTATGGCCATACTATTGTAATCCTTTGGAGAAACAAAGGATTACGGTCCACCTATGGTCTTATGCATCTCATTCAACACCTGTGAATCAACCTGTAAGCCTGTAATGATTAACATTACAATAAACAACTTCATGGATGCTTCGTGAGGTTGGAACTTCAAGTTTCTTCTTGGAATTGGATCTTCTTGTTACTTCTCCATGGACGCTCCTTGGAGTTGGATCTTCATGTTGCTTATTGGAATTAGATCTTCATGGTGCTTCTCCATGGACACTCCTTGGAGTTGGATCTTCAAGTGGCCTCCTTACATCAAGTTTACAAAAACTAAAACTAATCCTATCTCTATTACATCATATGAGTACAAATATAAAAGGAAAGAATTAATTACACTTTGAAATAATAGATGAGGCTCGGCATGCAAGCCGAATACTTTATACAAATGATCCATACGTAACCATTATACATCCATAGAATTCACAAACAAACATATCCACAAGATTGACGTCCACATTCATTCACAACATTCACAAAAGGGGATACTAGGCCATAACCGTGCATGCACTCACCACATAAAACAGATTTTAAAGGCGACATGTATGGTATCATAGGTATATTTACATATACGTATATACATATTAAAATTCCAGTACTTGTAATGTGGGACATTCCCCATTAAAAAAAATTTTGACTCCCACGCAGACAATGCGGGGTACACAGGGGCAGCGCCCCTGTGCGGGGTTGGATCTTGGGAAAATCAATATTTTCCATAGTCGACCCCGTCCAAAACGTCAAAAATAGAAGCCTACGGCGTATGTGGAATTAGGTTTATATTTTCACATTAGCAGGTTTGATTCGCATCGTATGCAACATAAAAACATTATACAACGATTTGATCATATCGAAACTAATCCAAATACGCCGTAGATTGACGCTGCTCTGATACCACTGTTGGGTTTTGTGGAGAAAACATGCACGGCGGAAGCAATAAAATCCACGCAACCCGAAATAGGATCTCGTCGACAACAACATATTCGGAAACATGTTTGCGGGATATACTTTATCGCGGAGCAAGTCCGGCGATGTCCCGCTGCACGACGGTGCAACGCTGCTGACCTACACGGACGGAACTTCTCTCCCGTTCACTGTCGCAGGTTGATCCGGTGGCGCTCCTTTGCAGCAGTGATGTACGCCGCTCGTGGCACGTACAGGTGGTCGTCGACGTCCTCTGAACGTAGGCGTCAAGGTGTCTGCGTCTCTACTTCGTCCATGTGGATGGACGAAACTCCACATCGCGCTTCCCAAGCCGGTGGGAAGGAGTCGTGTCTCTGCGGCGGCGTGCTAGCAGCGTGTTTCTCTCCTAAGGACGATGACGGCTAGGGTTTATGTGCGTGAGCGTAAACGGAAAAGTCTCTCTCTATCTTATATAGATATCGCCCGTCAATCCTCCTTTAAACAGGATATGAAGGGAAATAGGGTTTCCTAAACCCATCGGTAAACAGAAACGTTGTGTTAATTAAAATTCTCGTGGATTAATTAGAATATTCCAGAATTAATTAATTAACCAAATAATCGCATTAATTGATTAATTAATATCCGACTCCATGCAATCGCTTAGGATGGCTCTACGGGCATACATATACCAACATTTAGGACATATCATATCGCATATTTCTCATAATTCTCATATCTTGGAGTTTAGGTTCTCTGACCTTCTCCCTGTGGGTCTCACTCTCTCTAGAGTTAACCCTATAACTGGACCCAATACTAGAGGTCCTCCTTCATAAAAGAGATTGAAGCTCATGTTGACTCACAACCTTGTCTTACATAGCTTATCTTAACTTAGAAAAGCACACATACTTGCATCTTCAAAACTTATCCCAAATCCTCAAAATTGAACTTGGGTCCTCAAAGACAAACATATATCATCATAAACCATATTATATCATCTATATAAGACTGACATCATCATCAAAACTTATTTATATATTCTATCTATCCTATATTCCAACAAGACTCTAGACATCTAATATAGAACTACTCTCTCTTCTAGACTGATGTCATTCACTTTCACTTAGGTTGCATGACCACATCCTACTCGTACATGTGTGGGGATACATTTTTATAATACATATATATAATAAAATATTATATAATTTTTCTCTGATAAAGCATGCGTCAGAGAAAACAATCAAGGTTCGATCTGATTCGAATCCAAAACCAAATCCAGAAAACGAGTGTCCCACAAAAAGTAGAGAGTCCAGTGTCATGTCACCTAATGAAAAGGGTGAGAACAGGGTGTAGACTGATGTGAATCATATGTCAAAGGTTTCTCTTTCCATGATGTGCGTCATTTCCAAATAATGCAACGTCCCATACCGCTGCACTATAAGGAAAGAACGACATCTAAGGACCTGCTATATAACAAGCACCAGTCTAGACCTAGTTCTCAGACATCTAGGTGCTAACCTAGAGGCTAGACTAGATTAGTCACTAAAATATGACTAATCTAACCCTAAAGATTATTAAGTGCAAGGTTCTTTAGTTTTGAGTTGCATAGTGAGTAAATGTCAGGCTTTGCTATTGTTCATGCTCGGATACCACCTGTGATGTCCCCAGATTTTCTAAAACTTTATCTGATGTGTGACGTCCAAATTAAAACCCTCACCTCAATGAGATTCCCAATTTAAACACCACACACTAGGCTAAGAAAGAAAAAATCAAGGGAGTCAGAAGAAAATAATCACTAGCACATGTACATAAACAATAATAAAACCATACACACATGTTCACCATTCAACATATAATTACAACATGAATTGTTACAACATTTGATATTACATATTGAACAACAAACTATAAATATACATGCATTACAACTAAACTACAGGATCTTAAGACAACATGTCCATCTGTACATAAGCTCGCTACACAACTCTCAACTATCCTGGATCTTCAAGAACACATGCCCACAACCTAAACAAAAGATTACATGTGGTACACGTCAGTACAATATTCAAGAATATTGTACTGAGTATGCCTACGTGTCTTTTATATACCTCTCATCATATCTTGGCAATAAGATAAAACTAATACTTGGCAACATTAAACAAATATAAGAAAAAGCATATACTTGCACAAAGATATTCATTAACAAAAGAGAACACATGTTTTAGCATGACTTTCCATTATATGTAATGTTGATCAACAATATGCACTATTCTACCAAAGAGATTTAGTGCTCATATGTACTATTCTGCCAAAGAGATTTAGTACTTTCATACATGCATTATTCTGCCAAAGAGATTTAGTGCTCACATGTACTATTCTACCAAAGAGATTTAGTACTTTCATCAATGCACTATTCTACCAAAGAGATTTAGTGCAATTATATAATGGATCAGATATTTTATGTTTCATGTGTTCATAGCCATAAATACAGAAAATCAAGAAACATGTCATACAAGAACAGTCATTTCATCTAATATCATATGTCAAATATTTTACTACACATATAACACAAGCATATTGTATAATAAGTCAAGTAAGAGGTAATGGTGTACCTTCCAAAGAGATAGATCATTCTAAACCATATTCCTCATGTCATCTATGTCTTTGTGAAACCTGATTAAGACAAGATCATATACTATCATTAGGTTCTCATCATCTTACATCTCATCTTAACCCTAATTGTGTCCATTAGGGTTTAGCTTGGTTCATTAGAGTATTCTCATTGTTACTTGTATTCTTGACTTAGAATTATCTTACTGATGTCATTTTCCAGATTATGGTCTGTTATCTGAACATTATCTTCCATAGAATTTTTGTTCACATTAATTAACCCTAGGTTACATCATTAACCTAAATTAGGGTTTCATGACATGTATCAAGGTTCAACTTCATATAACACAGATTCTATGAATCATCATGATCTCATAATTAAATATGAGGGTCCACATAAGGATATGATCTTATTCTGTAAATTTCATCATTTATTAAGCATGTATGTATTTAATGCATTTTATTTGGGGTTTAAAGTCCTAATTAGCTACATTAAGAAAAATACATTATTTCATGCATCAACATGACCATATCTGACATCATATGCATTTTAAACATGGTTATTGATTTACTGATATTTTTCCATAATTTTATGTCATCATTTAATATTTATTACTCAAGAAATAAGCATTACATATTACATGATATCACTGAGATTAATGCTTCAAAAGCCTGGTATCATAGTTCTACTGTGTTCTACTCATTTTTTTGAACATTTTGGTACCTTGTTTGTATTTTTCTGACATTCGTACTAATTTCTATGGATTATTTAAGTTATGAGCATTTTGTGAGATAATTACCTTTCTCGGCCAATCAAAGGCCTCCACGTGTCCACGTGGGGGGGTGCTGCTCTTCCTGGCTTGTGTTGTATTTGCCAGCTCAGTCTTGGGGTTGGATCCATGGATCCGCACATCTGCTAACCCGACTCCCCCTTTCTCACCTCGTTTCCTCGCGTAACGCGGTCTCATGTTCTGTCTAGCAGGGCGCCTCCGCATGGGAACATCTCCGACGAGAGATCCTTGAAGACCAGACCTTCCTCGAGGCAAGCTTGTCCGTCCATGAGCTTTAGCACCACCGCGTGGCCTCCCACGGATGCTTGGGGTGCCGCCTGTGCATCCGAGTCGTCGTGTCCGCAAGCTCACCGCTTTCGACGTTGTTGCGGTGGAGCAGAAGGAGCATTAGGCCTCAGCTCCACATTTCTTCGATCCAAGACCTCTTACAGCCATGCACCAACTCTAGAAACTCCACCATAGTCTCCATATACACTGTGATGCACTCCTCGCACCTCCCCGAGATCCATCTTCATCTGGCAGCAAGGTGTTCCTCATCCAACATCAAAACTATGATGAAGGTCAATGGGGGCAGCTGGGTTGAACTCCCCTGACCTCGGTCATCCTTTTCTAATCCTTCTATTCCTTCAATCTTCTATCTACCTCCATTATCTACTCCCAGCCATGACCTGCTCTCTGTGGTGGAGAGTCGTTGACAATGGAGGGCTCATTCTCTCTGTTTACTTGCATTCCCAAACTAAATCAAGGGTTAAACGACTCGTCACAAAGGGCCGACCTCAACTACTCGGTCACTTCTCACCCACACCCCACGATCAACGAGAACTGCAACATCATGGTCCCAGCCTACAGTCAAGGAGGTAACCGCAAGGTTAGGGACAACACTGGGACCCTTGATCTTCAATCCAGTGGTCTGAGTGAGTCCCTCACTTGAGCCCATCTGCGGCTTACTCAAGTTAACGATCGCAACCACTAGGTCATATATGGATGGCTGAGATTTCCCACATAGACCCAGCCCAACCAAAAGGGGCGTGACACAGCCTAACTTAGGAAAAATCTTTTAAATGTTGGTATATTAATCCTCAAAATACACATTATTTCACCAGTTTCAAACCTTAATAACTCCCTCTAGGATGTTCCGATTGCCACCAAATTTTAACCATAGCCTCCTCACAACTCAAGCTACCTTGTAAACGAATTTGGTGACAAAATCAGCTATTTGACCATCCAACTAAGTACCTCAAAAGGCATGAACTTAGGGACCTTAATCATTATATCAACCTCAATCAACACTCAAGCTTTTTCAAAACACTTAGGACTCTCAAAAAATTCAACAAGCATGACTTCACTTATGTCATTTGAATTTAAGGATTCCAAAGGTCCACTTCATCACACATTCTTTCTATTTTAAGGCTAAAAAATATCGTTGTAAAAGTTACAAGATGAGTCTGAAGAAGAAGAAAGAAAAAGAGAAACATGAGCATCCTACGAAAATTTTTAGTCATTGTTGACTCAAGTGAAATGTGTTTGTTGTCTATTGATATTTACGATGTTCGATCCTATTACTGCCTCGCCAGCTGAAAATTTTCAATCGATACTGGATATGCAAAAGTATATTTTGCCTTATGTTACAAACTCTTTATATATAAATTCTTTAAATATTCAAAAAATTTGAACTATCAACACAAGCAAGAAAGGTGAACTCTGTTAAAATTTGTATATCTAGATTAGCTGAAGCTAACATAGTCCTGACGACAACGTCAAATAATTAGCTTTTAGTTACTTTATTAGTGTTGAGATAAGAATCTGAGACGGTCTGGTTTTATTTTGGTCTTGAAGATAGAGAATGGCCCAACATGTAATTGGATCAGACTCCTCTAAGTCGCCTTTGTTGCTTTAACGTGTCCACCTCTGACTGGTCGGGACAACGCCAGTACAATAGCTGTGGGACAACAAATTTTGGGTCCAGTACCTGATAATGGGGAGCAATCTGTTGTCCCATAGCTATTGTACCAGTGATGGCCTAACCAGTCACATGTGGACACGTTAAAGTAGCAAATATGACTTAGAGGAGTCTGATTCAATTACGTGTTGGGCCGTTCTCTTACTTCAAGACCAAAATGAACCATACCGTCTCAGATTCTCATCTCAACACTAACCAAGTAACTCAAAAGCTAATTATTTGACATTGTCGCAAGGACTATGTTAGATTCAGCTAATCTAGATATACACATTTTAACATAGTTCACCTTTCTTGATTGTGTTGACACTTCAAATTTTGTCAAAAGTTTCAAAAATTTATATCAAAATGTTTCGTAACATAGGGCAAAATCTAGTTTACATATCCAGTATTGATTGAAAATTTTTAGCTGACGAGGCGGCTATAGGATTGAGCATTTTAAATATGAATAGACAACAAACATATTTCACTTGAGTCAACAATGACTAAATTTTTTCGTAGAATGCTCATCTTTCTTTGTCTCTCTTCTTCTTCAGACTCGTCTTGTAACTTTTACAACGGCATTTTTTAGTCTTCAAATCAAAATAATGTGTCAGTGGTTATCCATGTATACGGCACACTTCAAAATATACTTTGCTTATTTTAGATGATGTCTAGTAACATAAATATATTTATCGATCACTTTGTGGTATGTCTTCTGATAGATTGTATATAATAACAACATTGTGGTCAGTAGGGGTGCGAGCATTGGTCTACATACCTTGGGTCCAAATATGCTGTCCCACGACTGCTGTACCGGCGCTGTCTCGGTCAGTCAAACGTGGACACGTCAAAACAACAAAGATGACTAAGAAAGTCTGTTGCCTTTTGGGTGGTTCGGTTGCTTCTGCTATATTTTCTACATACACTCTATATCACTCATTTTCCAATCGAGCAATGTTGTCCCGGATACGTAAGCAACACGAAAGTGCTCATCAGGTTAAAAAATATAAAACACATGCACGTTTGTTGTGTCTCACATACTATGATCATGCACTATATGCACACCAGAATAGGAGTTCGTTATATAATCATATGTGTAAGTTTCTTTTGTTGTGAATATTGTATCATATGGGGTTGAGCAATTTTGCGGTCTGGAAAATGAATTTGAACATGATTTGTCAATTCGGTCATGTTTCTTCTCATGTTGTTTTGTCGGGTACAATATGTGGTTCAAAAAATTTAGAAATTCAGTCTGTGGTCAGGTTGTGGTTTGGTCTAATTATCATTTAGATCATACAGTGAACGAACGACGGATTTATATATTAATATCTTTTAAATATGAAATTATATGATGTTATAAGTTCAAATCAATTGCAATAGTGTTATGTATTGTGTAAGTAATTAAGATTATCTATTTTTTTACCATTAAATAAGTTGCACAACAAATAAAGGTCTAAGAACGGTTTAGATTTTCTGGTCCTATTTTGAAATGGTTCGATTACTGTATAATCCCCTCATCCTAGTTTAAAGGATCCGATTTTTGGGCTGTAATTTTTTTTATAAATTTGGTCTTTGTTCTGGTCTCGTCCAATCTGATCTGGTTCTGTGGACCAATGCTCACACCCCTACTGACCACAATGTTCTTATTATAAAATCTATCAGAAGACATACCACAAAGTGATCGATAAATCTATTCATGCTACCAGACATCATCTAAAAGAAGAAAATCATATTTTGAAGTGTGACGTAGGCATGGATAACCACTGACACATTCTTTTTATTTTAAGACTAATAAATGTCGTTGTAAAAGTTGCAAGATGAATCTGAAGAAAAAGAGATAAAGAGAAACATGAGCATTCTACAAAAATTTGTAGCCATTGTTGAGTCAAGTGAATATGTTTGTTGTCTATTCATATTTACGATGTTCGATCCTATAGCTGCCTTGCCAGCTGAAAATTTTCAATCGATACTGGATATGCAAAACTAGATTTTGCCTTATGTTACGAACTGTTTCTATATAAATTGTTTAAATATTGGACAAAATTTGAACTGCCAAGAAAGGTGAACTCTATTAAAATTTAAATATCCAGATTACTAGCTGAATCTAACGTATTCCTGGCGACAACATCAAGTATTTAACTTTTAGTTACTTAGTTAATGTTGAGATGAGAATCTGAGACTCTCTGATTTTATTTTAGTCTTGAAGCAAGAGAACGACCCAACATGTAATTGAATCGGACACCTCTAAGTCATCTTTGCTGCCTTAACATGTCCACCGTTGACTGGCCGGGACAGTGCCGGTACAACAGTTGTGGGACAACAGATTTGGGGTTCAATACCTGATATTGGGGTCCAAATCTGTTGTCCCACAACTGATGTACCGGTGTTGTCCCGACTAGTTAGATGTGGACGTGTTAAAGTTGCAAAGATGACTTAGAGGAGTCTGATTCAGTTACGTGTTGGGTTGTTCTCTTGCTTCAAGATCAAAATAAAACCAGACCGTCTCAAATTCTTGCCTCTACATTTACCAAGTAACTAAAAGCTAATTATTTGACACTGTCACCAGGACTATGTTAGATTCAACTAATCTACATATACAAATTTTGACAGAGTTCCCCTTTCTTGGTTGTTTTGACAGTTCAAATTTTATCGAATGTTTAAACAATTTATATATAAAAAGTTCGTAACATAAGGTAAAATTTAGTTTGTATATCCTATATCGATTGAAAATTTTTAGCTGACGATGTAGCTATAGGACCGAACATCATAAATATATGTAGACAACAAAAATATTACACTTGAGTCAACAATGACTAAAGATTTTTGTAGAATGCTCATCTTTCTCTTTCTCTATTCTTCTTCATACCCGTTTGTAACTTTTACAATGACATTTTTTTAGTCTTAAAATGGAAAGAATGTGTTAGTGGTTATCTATGCGTACGTCACACTTCAAAATATTCTTTACTTGTTTTAGATGATATTTGGTGACATGGATAGATTTATCAGTTACTTTGTAGTACATCTTCCGATATATTGTATATAATAAGAACATTGTGGTTAGTAGGGGTGTGAGCATTGGTCCCGCGTATAACCTTTAGGTTCAGGACCACATCCATTAGGACTTAATTCAGAGCATGTCTACCATGAACCTATTATGTATCCATCCCTATCCTGCCTACCATCCCTACCTAGGTGCTGACTATTCTTCCTATGCATATAATCAGTTATAACCTGACCATAACCCTGCTACTTCCACTATACCTCCGCCTCTGATCGTGGAGCTGCCCCTGCTACCTCTCCACCTCTTACTCTTCTTGTTGACTTTGCTGCCATCCTGCTTACTGGCTATGATGGGGTTACTCAACTCACTTTAAGCAAGCTAATGCAATACATGCATGTGGTATGTATTGGGATGCTTCACATGCCAAGTGGCCTATCCTTCTCTCCTTTTTCCTTTCTAAAGATGAGAATATGGAAGATCAGGATGTTGAGGATGTTGGTGATGATGGTGATGATGATGGAGATGAAGGCGATGACACTCATGCTGCCCTAGATGCACATTCAGATGGTGATGAGGATTACCAGCTAGAGTATGGTGAAGTTGATGAGGACCATGTTAACATAGACAACATAGATGTTTAGTTCTTTAGTCAATATGGGTGCTTATTCATATCTTTTTGTAGACTATCATGTCTTGAACATTTGGGAAAAATATCTATGGCATACTATTTTTTTATCTCGTTGTTTTTCATTGGCTTGTAGTTTTCATATCGAGAGGACATATCTAGTGTTGTAATCTAAATCTTATGTACCTTAACTTTTTGGTTGGTTACATCTTATGAGTTATTGGTATGTGCTTCCGTATTTTTATTATGACTCTAAATTGCTTGTTCTCTCTATTTTTGTTTCTATTTGGTGCTTGCTTGGTGGTTTCTTGTGCAATTTGTGCCCATGGATAAGAATTGTATTTCTTAGCTCTTATGCCCCCTACCTTTTGGATATGAAAAAGGGGGATAAATAATCTCAATCATATTGAATTGTGATCCTTTTCTAGTATATTTTATGAAATATCATGTAACTTGCAAGAGGACTCAATAGTATATATGTATGTTATGGTTTTGCTTTCTGGATAAACTAACCATACAGGTGAAGGAAAGGAAAAGTTGAAGTAATCATGAATTGAGGGGGAGCAATTGATATTGTTCATTCATGTATCCCCTTACATTTCAAAAGGTAAACGTTTTCATTTCAATATCCTTTTCAGTATATTGAGGAATGGTTTGTCATTATCAAAAAGGGGGAGAGTGTTGACCTAAGTGTTATACATTATCCATATTTTGATGATGACTTAACCATTACATTCATATGTATTTAACATGTATATTTTAGATTGATTTTAGGTATTAGGTACATGAAAAGTATCAATTCAAACAAGCCTAGATTGGTCAAGTTCAAACCAAAAGCAATGCAAATGCACGTTCCTATAAAATTCCCTAAAATCCTTAGGGCAATCTTTGTAATCATTTGTATTGATGCTACGACTTGTAACTAATATGAGAACAAATCATGAGCGGTTAATTTGAACATTTAATCACTCTAATGACTAATTCTAAAATTCATCACAGAGTGCTTGTTTGATCGAGTTTCATCCTTGATAAACTCGACCAACACCCTTGATGGATTTTGGAAATGTCCAGGTTCGGCCAAGTTTATCTCAAGACAAACTGACCAACACCCTGCAGTGATAAATTAGATTTAAGAGATGGACCGAGATTCATCGAGGATAAACTTGATCGATGCTTCAAATTTTCTTTGTTGCATATTGCAACCGGTCGAGTTACCTTTAATTAAACTTGATCGAATGCACTATACAGAGTGTGTAGAAAAAGTGATTATAGACATTGGAGTGTTGTAAAGATAAAAAATAGATATGTTGACAACACCCCAAACAATAAGAAATTGTTCTTAAATGCTCCTAGACACTAGTCGACATCCCAAGTTATAATAGGACCCCTTGGACTTCATGCCAAGTTTGATCCTTCATGCTATTCAAGCTTCTAGCTATAGTTGAGTGCATTCGGTCCACTAGAGCCCCTTTACCTCTCTTGATTACACTTCAAAACATCCATATGAGTGAGGCAGGCTATATGTGAGAGAGATAATCCATTGTCGTCTTGTAAAGATCTCAACACATCTCTTTCCCCAACCCCTTTCTTCAAGCAAAGTTGGTGTGAAGCTTCTCTAAGTGAAAGAGAAGGTGAAAAGCTTCTCTAAGGTGAAGGAGAAAGTCAAGGCTGAAGATCATTGAGGTGGAAAGGTAATTCCTTCTAGGAGGAAGACTTGTTTCAAGAAGGATAGCTCCTTGGTGAAGGTGCCCAGCTGCTTGCAAGAGTGGGTAAGCCCTAGTATAAGTTGAAGATTTGACAATCAAGGATATGTAAGACCTTGGTTGGTTTATTGGCTCCTTTTGTTCCTTAAAAAGGAAGGTTGGGTATCCTTGTCCCAAAAAAGGAAGGTCTTCTTATATGTCATATAATGGAATATAAGTATACATTGGTTGCAAAATCGTAGAGCTTGACCTCTCTAGGTAGTGGACTGACTTTCTCCTAGTTTAGAGACTGGAACCACTCTGAATTGCTTGTTTTTGTGTTTGTTCAGTCTCTCTCATCCTTGCTATGCATGCTTAGTTGCACATAAACTTCTATATTTGCAATCCTACTCTTGAAGTAATTTGATAGTTAATTTGATTTTGTTTAAGGGTTTTATATCTCTATTCACCCCCCTCTAGAGCCCTTGATCCAACAATATGTTGTTATATCTTTAGTTGACTTTTGCCATTCATATATATTTCTCGTGTGAAACTATATACCATTATACAGATAGTTTACCAAACCATATTGCCTTTGACTCTGTACTAAGTGGGGGTAGGATGAGGATAACAAAATGATATGTGACAAATGGTATCAGATTCATACACATAGGCCACTGTATATGTTTAAGTCATAACACACCATATGAAACTAAGGATAACTAAAATCCATACCATTGAGTCTAAGGCAATATGTATGGTGCTAAACATGGAGGTTATGGCTAATAATCACCTCCTATTAGACTAGTACGGTGGTCGAGGTTCCTTTGCACACCTACCTACGCAAATTGGATCAAGGATTGGATTAGGCTTCTTCCCTTCAAGTCTAGAGAGTCTTCTAGCATCTCACCTATTCTTTAAGGACTACCCAAGCCACCCAAGCAGATGATGATTGGTTAGTCTTCTCATCTCCTCTTATGATTATTCTCTCATGACTATTAATCACATGATTTTTCAAATTTTGGGTTACTTATGCATGGGGAAACTAAAATCGATTTGAAATAAAGAAATTTGATGATGAATTCATATTCATCCCACTTTTAGTGACAATTTTAGCCCATCTTTGCATCGAGATCTCTTAGTTTTTGTTAGGAATAGAATTATTTCATTTTATTTAGATTTTATTATTATATGTTAACTTATAGAATTTTTCACCTTTTCTTGACCCTCCTTTCAGATTTAAAGTTTTATCTATTCATAACATCTGAGGTAGTGCGATAATTGATCTTCAGCGGGTGGGAGTCAAGAGGAGGCCGCCTCTCTTGAGGTGCAGGGAAGTGCCTCGATCTTACACATATTTTGGGCAATTTTAGAAGGATGATCGATTGACATTTCTTCTGTCCAAGGCCATAAATGATCTATTGATTGACCTTTAAAAACAATCATCAATCCAGCTATGATGATCGACCTATTTGGATGATTAAGATCCATAAAGTTCTTGGTTGATAGAACTATTCAAGCATTGATCAAGCTCAAGACAAATTGACCTCTTTTAGTTGACCTTCCATCTATCAACCTCTCAAGTTGACAATTACAGTTCAACGCCCATTCAATCGACCTATGTCAGTCGACCTTCAACTCAAGAGATAATCAATCAAGCATTCACCTACAGACCTCACCCAAGTTCATTCGCCGCCAAAAAATGATCTCAACAGTCCACATGGAAAAAGTATGGCTACTGAATCTCAAGAATGGACTCCTATAGATACCCATCATATAACCATAAAGGATCTCTCTTAGATTGTGTAGTAGTCAAGTCACACTTGTTTCTCCATGAGAGGAAAGGTTTTCAATCAACTATTGATAATAGTGATCAAGCTCTCTAGCAAGAGTTGTTGATCTCTCTATGTTGTTGAGCGACTGGCATACCCATTGTTAAAAGCTATCGACCTCTTCACCAAAGGTACAATTAACCTCTAGTAGTTCAATCATGACCGATCTTCACCAACTTCACAACTGTCGAGCTCAAAGTGGTCTATAACTTTGTGACTCAACCTCTAGTTATTTACCTATGAAAGTCAAAGGTGATTGACCCCTTAATCGATTGATCTCTTAGTCGAGATGCTATCAATACACCTTCATCATTCAGAAATGATCGACCTTCAGCATAGAAGGTTGATCGACCTCATGTGATAGACCAGACCACATGTTGCCTATCTTTAGTAATGTCTGAGGTTTGTCCCTTTGCTTCACTTGGTTTTAAAAATCTCGCTATGAGGAGAAAGTAGTCCTTTCACTGAAGTGTGGGGATGAGCCCCACTAGTCATGCGTTGCGAATTAATTCTTGTTTTTATTCTTGAAAGAACTCATTTGATTCATTGCTAATCTCTTAACACATATTTTATGGATTGATAATCCACTATAAATGATCTAATGTAATCTTAGGATGTGAGAACCTCAATTTTTAAAATTTGAATATCAATTAGCTTTGGTTGATTCCATGATGAGAACTTATAATGGGAAGACTAGGGAGTTGTGGATATGTGATCTGTAACCATTAAGACATCGGGCCTGTGGTGATACCCACTCTTCCAAGTTTTAACGCCAAAAAGGGGAAGTTTGAATACCTCCAATTATATCTTCATATAAGTTTGTATTTATCATATATCCTAGAAGGGCTTCATTTGACACCAAAAACTAGGAACAGTTAGTCTAGGAGGAGGTGGAGGAGCCTGAGTGGATGTGGAAGAACCTGGTGTGGTGGCGGAGGTAGGGTGGAAGGACTTCTTGATAGTGGTTTCACTGATATAAACACCTTTTCTACTATCTTTGAAGCCATGATCATGGAAAATGGACTTTTTAGAATCATAAGTAAAGAAACCATAGACCAAGTTAGGATAAGGCAGATGGGTACCACTGGTGTTCTTCTTGGAATCAAAGTAGGTCATACGGTGAGGAATATAATTAGCCCACTTGACTTCAACATCATTCAATAAAGAGTACATGATCACATCATTATTCTCTGCAATATCCATTTGATTTCACTTGGATGGATATTGGAATTAATTACTAATACAACCAGACGGGTCTTGATGTCTAGGGAAGGGGTGGGTAGGATGAATTTCTTCCTATATGGGACATCAAGATTCTTCAAAAACTTATGGATATCAAGAAGGGTAAGAACATGGTCAAAGATTTTGTAGGAAGCCTCAGGGTCAAGCAAGTCATGGTAGCTAGGATAGGAAGACATCCATGAACTAGTGAAGTCAGTACCATTAAATAGGTATTCAAAGAGTCCTTAGAGATTGTAAGCGTGGTACTGACAATCATAGAAGTCAAGATGACTTGGGTGTTAGGTGGTGGCAGAGGGTGTTGTATGTCCACATTAGATTGGCATAAAATTTATGGACTACTTTTCTGCTAGACATGTAACAAGCACTCCATAGACAAAGCATTAAGGTGATGTTCTTTGAACACCTCAGTAGCTTCTTTTGTTGCCTCACTTGTTGCAAAACAAGGTTCAAACAAGCCACAGAAAGGAAAAGAAGTTCTAATAAGCAAAGTACAATTTTGTTCATTCCTTATCCTATGATTAGTCGAGTTTCTTCAAGATCAAACTCGATCGAATGGTCTATATTTCCAAAGACAAGAAATTTAATTATAAGCCACTAGAGTGCTATATAAATTTGTTTTTCTAGTCTATCATGTATTTTGAACATATTGAGGCTACTATTTTGCGGTAAAACAAGTGTTTGCAAAAATTAACCAAATATAAGTAAAATAGGGTATGAAAATAGGGAAAATATAGCACTTACAAGCACAAGGTGAGAATTATGGGAGCAAGAACATATAGATGAATGAACAATTAGATAGAAGTCATATCGACATCATAAAATGAAGTTATAAGAAACTTTGATCTGTCAAAAGTAAATCTCTCTAGGTAGAGGTTTAATGAAAATGTTCGCACGTTGATTCTCCGTGTCCACATGTGTGATATAAATATCCTTTTTGGAAATGTAGTCATGAAGGAAATGATGATGCATCTCTGTATGCTTAGATCTACTATGCAATACAGGATTGTAAGAAAGATTGATTGCACTAGTATTATAACAGTAGATAGGAGAAGCATCAAAATAAATGTTAAAGTCTTGGAGCATTTTCTTCATCCATAAGACTTGGGCACAATAACTCCTAGATGCAATGCATTCAGCCTCGGTAGTTGAAATATCCATTATGCTTTATATCATAGAGAACCAAGAAACCAAACATGGTCCTAGGAAGAAGCAAGTGCCACTTGTGCACTTTCTATAAATCAAGATCCCTGCCTAATTGACATCACCATAAGAAGTAATAATAAAGTCCCTTGACTTGGGATACCAAACTCCAAAATGTTGGGTTTTAGCTAAATACCACAAAATTCTCTTAACTTCTATAAGATGAGATTTCCAAGGAATTGATTGAAATCTAGCACCCAATCCAACACTAAACATTATATCATGTCTATAGGCAGTTAAATAAAGCAAAATACCAATCATACCTCTATAGAGCTTTTCATCCACTTTCTCACCTTCTTCATCTCTTTCAAGTTTAGTTGTGTTTGACATGGGGGTGTTCATTGGATTGGTGTTTTCCATCCCAAAGTGCTTAAGAAGTTCAATTGTATACTTGCTTTGGTTGATGAAGTTTCCTTCCTTTGTTTTTTTTTTTTAATCCAAGGAAAACGGTAAGCTCCCCCATCATTCTCATCTCAAACTCACTCTTCTTAAGAGAACCAAACTCCTTGAAAGATCAAGATTAGTTCAACCAAAAGTGATATCATCAACATAAATTTGAATGATCAAGAAATTGTTAGAAGTGTGTTTAAAAAATAAAGTAGAACACCCATGATATGTCCATTGTCTAACAAAAAGTTCTTTAACTTCTCATACTAGTATTTGGCGGCTTGTTTCAATCCATAGAGAGATTTTTGCAACAAATAAACATGGTTAGGAGGCTTTTCATGTTCAAAGTCGGGAGGTTGAGCCACATAGACTTCCTCCTCAATTTTATCATTCAAAAATGCACTTTTAACATCCATTTGATAAATCAAGAAATTCCATTGCTATCAAAGGCAAGTAACATTATAATATATTCACATCTAGCAACAAGAGCATAAGTTTCATAAAATTCAATACCTTTCTATTGATTGTAGCCTTGAGCAACAAACCTTGCCTTATTCCTTAGCACTTTGCGTCTTTCATCTAGCTTATTGCAGTACACCCACGTGGTGCCAATGATTTTTATATCATTCAATCTTGTCACTAAGGTTCACACTTTGTTATTATCAATCTTCTCTAACTCTTCTTACATATCTAGGATCCATATAATATTTAAGAGATTCTTTGGCATTCTTTGGCTCAAGTTTCATGATGAAGGCATTGTCAACTTGTTCTTTGTTGAATGCAGCATGCATCTTCACCCTTTCAAATAGATTACCTATGATGAGCTCTTTAGAATGATGTTTTGCAAAGTCGGGAGTTGAATCCTTCTTTTCTTGTTCTTTCTCTTCTTAATCAACTACCACCTCTTTTCCTTTATCAATAATGTTGAGCTCTTTCAGGTGAGGGATCACCTCATCTACAACATCACCATGCATAATATTCTTACAAATAGATGGGTAACTCTCAACAAATTTAACAGTGATAAATTCTTCTACTTTAGACAATTCAATGTTAAATACTCTATAACCTCTATTGGTAGTTCTATAACCAAGAAAGAAAGCCTTGTATGATTCAGAATCAAACTTGTTGAGGGAATCTTTGGTGTTCAAAATAAAACAAGGATATCTAAAAATGGGAAAGTATTTGATGGAAGGATTTCTACCACGTCGTAGCTCATAGGGGATTTATTTAAATATGGATGAGTAAAACCCCAATTTTGCACAAAACATTAAGTGCTAACGGCTTCAGACCATAACTTCTTTGGAGCATCATACTCTAGAAGCATGGTCCTAGCCATATCTTTTAGCAACCTATTCTTTCTCTCTACAAACCCATTTTGTTGGGGTGTTTGAGGTGAAGAAAAGTTGCATGCATATATGGATTCCTCACAAAAACATTCAAACAAATCATTTTCAAATTCTCCCCCATGGTCACTGTAGATAGAGATGATTCGGCAAGAAGCTTCACTTTCAACCCATTTGCAAGAAGCTGAGAAAACATCGAGAGTATCATTTTTTGAAACAAGAAAGAAGGTCCAAATATAGAAAGAACAGTCATCGACAATCATAAGGCAATACTTGGTACAACGAAAGTGATTGAGTTCTCATAGGTCTAAATAGATCAATATTGAAATTTTTAAGAGCTCTTTTGGTACTAAGAACTCCATTGGATTTAAAGGAGTATTTGGTTTGCTTTCCTTGTGTACAAGGTTGGCATTCCTCATCCTTCTTCAAGTCTAATTTAAGAAGTCCATTTACCAATTCTTTTTTTCTCAATTTCTTCATTTGATGCATATTTACATGACCAATCCTCCAATGCCACAAGGATATATCATTTGAATTAACAACATCTACCAAGAATAGGAAGAGAATCAAGAACAATAACATAAAGGTTTCCATTTATTGTTTCCTTATATATAACATTGTAGGAGAGGGAATCTAGAAGCAAGCATTCAAATGAGGTAAAAAAACAACATAACCATTATCACATGATTGGATAACACTAACTACATTGTGATGTAGGCCATCCACCAGAAGAACGTTCTTGATTCATAGTTAATCACCTACATCACCCTAACCTATCACTTTACCTTTGTTATTGTCACCAAAGGTTAATGATCCTCCTTTCATTTTAGTGAGCTCATTAAAGTGGCTAATTTCACATGTCACATGCTTTGATCAATCACTATCAACAATAAATTTTCCTTTTACCTACTACAAAGGAAGATGTCGGTGCGCAACTCAAATCTTGAGATCCAGAGTTAGCTTGGGGACCCATTGACCCATTTCATCTTTGGGTTGGTCCCCTTCTCTCTATAAGGACAATAAGTAGAGTAATAGTTATCACTCTTGAAATGCACACAAACCATATGGTTCTTAGAGTCGGATGAATCTTCATGGAATATAGGAAGTCCCTTACTCTTTTTCTTACCCTTGCCCTTGCTTTTAGGAGCACCCTCATATCCCAAACCACTTTTACCACTATGTCTGGTAGAGTGATCTAGAACTTTATTGACAGATTTTTCCCTTTGAGGAACTTTTGCAAGGAAGCTCTAAGCTTGTGGTTATCATCACTAATAGTAACGACAATCAGAAGATAAACTAGAAATATTATCTTGATCATGAAGTAAGTAAGCCTTTAAATAGAGGGATTTAGTAAGATAAGAATATTTTTCTAAAGAAAGACTAGCTACTTCATAACTTGGAAATAAAGGTCTAGAATAAAGATCATTCATTTGAGAAAGCAATCTAGCATTTTCAATTCTAAGCAAGATAAGCTCATAAAGATAGATCACATTTTCATCTTTAATAGCATCACAAGCATGTCTAAGATCATCATTTTTAGTTGTAAGTAAGACAAGCTCATCAAGTCGAGCTTGGTTTTCCTCCTTAAAACTATTGATATTATTAAGGTAGATACTATTCTCTACTTGTACTCCATTGTATTGGGTCTCAAGATCAAGAAACTTTCCTTAGAAGGAATCCATACTATCAAGATGAATCTTCTCATTTTTCTCAAGTATATCTATTTTAGCATACAAATCACCAATAATTTTCCTTAACCTCTTCTTCTTAGATTTGCAATCAAAATAAGAAGAGCGTGAAGCAATAAGCATATCAATGAGGGTATCTTTAGATAGTTCATTTAAACTTACCTCAATACCTTACTTACCTCGTTAATATCTTAACTAGTAGAGGTCATGAGAGAAAGGTGACATTCCCCCTCATTGGAGCTGGAATCACTAAAAGAAGACTCTTCCCATGCGGCATGGGCAGCATATTTGCTTTTTCTTTCATTCTTGTGCTTTTTTCTTGTACTTGCCATCCTTCTTGTACTCCTACCTTTTCTTGGAGTTGCTCTTGTGGTATGAATTTTTTTGTCTTGGGGCAATCATTCTTGTAGTGTGCCTTTTGGCCACATTTGTAGCACCTTGGAGTAGAGGAGGAGGATGGCTTTCCTTTGAAGTGCTTCATCTCGGAGTAGTTGTCTTCATGATCACTAGGAGATTCATCTTCACTTGAAGGAGGAGGATAAGACTGGAAAGCAAGTTGTTCTTGAAGAACAAATGCCTCCACTTGAGCTGTGAATGCACTATCTTTGATCTTCTTTGATTCCTTTTATTCTTTATTCTCATCTTCCTCTTGCTTGTCAAGCCTTGTCTTATGATCTTCAATATTACCAATGAGCTCTTCAGTAATGATTTCACCAAGGCTTCTAGCTTCTTCAATGTAAGTCACTTTAGATTCCCATATCTTGGGGAGAGACCTTAGAATCTTGGAGTTGATGGTCCCTCTATCCATGGGATGGCCAAAGGAAGAAAGACCATTGATGATGGTGTTGAGTCTTGAGTACATCTTGGCAACCCTCTCATTCTTCCCCATCTTGAAATTTTCAAGGAGACACTTGAGAATCTAGATCATGGAATTATTGACTTGCTTTGTCCCTTCATAGGTGATGCAAAGCTTGTTCAGTATCTCATGGGTTGTATCCCAAGAACAGACTTGGTTGAAATCAATAGGGGTGAGGGCTACGTAAATGATGCTTATGGCCTTTGCATTCAGTTCTGCCTTCTTTAGAGAAGCTTCATCCCAAGTGGCAATATCTTTGGACGGCTCCCTATAGGGAACCATGATTACTTTCCTAATGTCATAGCTCATCCCTTGCAAGTAGAATTGCATTCATAACTTCTAATAAAGGAAATTTGTGCCATCGAAGATTGGAGGCCTTGTGGAGAATCCACCCTCTAGGTTTAGACAACCTAAGAGATTGTCACCCATCTTATCGTCTCGTGGGAGATCTTGTCTAAGAAGAATGTGGCTCTGATACCACTTGTTGGATAAAAGGGCTCTAGAGTGGGGTGCATAGAGCTAAAAAGCACTTAAACAAAATCAATTAGACCTTCAAATTACTTCAAGAAGTAGGATTGCAAATATGAAATTTGATGTACAACTAAGCATACATAGCAAGGATGTGAGAGATTGAACAAACACAAGAACAAGCTATGTATAGTAGTTCCAATCTCCAAACTAGGAGAAATTTAGTCCACTACATAGAGAGGTCAAGCTCTAGGATTTTACAACCAATGTATACTTATATTTTATTATAAGACATACAAGACGACCTTCCTTTTCTGGGCCAAGGATACCCAACCTTCCCTTTTAAGGAATAAAATGAGACAATAAAACAACCAAGGTCTTACCTATCCTTGAGAGTTGAATCTTCAATCTATACTAGGGCTTACACACTCTTACAAGCAATTGGACACCTTCACCTAGGGGTTGTCCTTCTTGCAATGAGTCTTTTTCCTATAAGGAATCAACTATCCACCTCAAGAGTCTCCAGTCTTGACCTTATCCTTCATCTTGGAGAAGCTTTGCACCTTCTCCTTCACTTGAAGAAGCTTTCCACCAACTATTCTTGAAGAAAGAAGTTGGGGAAAGAGAAGCTTTGAGATCATTACAAGACTACAATGGAGTATCTCTCTCACACATAGCCTATCTCACTCATATGGATGTTTTGAAGTGTAATCAGGAGAGGGGTGGCTTTAGTTGACTAAATGCACTCAACTATAGCTAGGATCTTGAATAGCATGCAGGACCAAACTTGGAATGATGTCTAAGGGGTCCTATTTATAGTTGGGGATGTCTAGTGTATAGGAGCGCTTAGGAATGATTTCTAGTCATTTGGGGTGTTGCAAGGAATCTACTTTTTATCTTTGTAACACTCCAATGACTAGAATCACTTTTTATGCACACTCCATATAGTGTAGTCAATTGAGTTTTAATAAAGGTAACTCGACTGACTGCACTATGCAATAAAGCATATTTGAAGCATCGGTCGAGTTTATCTTTGATGAAACTCGGCCGATCTCTTAAACTTGATTTTCTAATGCAAGGTGTTGGTCGAGTTTGTCCTGAGATAAACTCGGTCGAATCTAGACATTTATAAAATCCATCAAGGGTGTCAATCAAGTTTATCAAGAATGAAACTCGAACGAGAACACACTATGTGATGAATCCTAGAAATAATCATTAGAGTGATTAAATGTTCAAATTAAGTGCTCCTGATTTTTTCTCATCTTAGTTACAAGTATAGCATCAATTCAAATGATTAACAAATTTTTCCTAAGGATTTGAAGGCATTTTTTGAGAAAGTACATTTGCTATCTTTTACTTGAAGTTGATCATGCTAGGACTTGATTGAATTGATCCTTTTCATGTACCTAATACCTAAAATCAATCTAAAATAGACATGTTAGATACATATGAATGGAATGGTTGAGTCATCACCAAAATATGGACAATATATAACAGTTAGGTCAATAGATACATCAATGTGAAAAGATACATATATTCACTTCTATGTCAATAGAACCCATTGATGTTTCAATTCATTGAGAAGTTACAATGGATCTTCAATTGGCATCTAAACACTTCATATATAAAATATACTAACGATAAATCATTATGTATTATATGAAAAGGAATGTAACATAAGATTAACATAGACTTTCTTCAATAGATATATACTAAACAATAAGAAGTAGAAACAAGGCGAGAACACTTCAATGACATGCTTTTACACAAAGCATATTTTAGGTTTCAATTTCCATTATATCATCATTAGGCATTTGGACAACATCCAAGGGAAGGTTATGTGAGGGGAATATGAGTCTCAAAGCCTTAATGTTACCCTATTTCTATGTGAGGGACTTCAAGACCAGATTCAATGCGCTAACCCTATCCCAATCATGCCTTGTGTCCTTATCATGAGAAATTAGCAAGGTAAATAAGGGTTATATAACATATTACTATTTATTATGTTCAAGGTTTGTCAACATAGACTAATCAAACTTGAAAGTATTACTCATAGGAAAAGTACCTCAACCAAGTAAATAAGTAGCCAAGAATTCATAGGATAATACATATAAACAAGCCAATATCATATAAGGTTCAAGAGATTAAGTGTACCTTGTGAGTATTGAACAAGTTATGATTCTTGAGTAAAATTCCTTGAGATGGTCCAACCTAAAGAGGACATAAGAGGCAAAAAATACATAATAGGGGGTCTTAGATCATAAGGGACTTGATAAGATGAACATCATACATTTCATGTGGATGTTCCCCTAGGCCTAGGTTTCAATTAGTTCCAAAATAGTTCTAAAGTTCCAAATATACATGCAATTATACAACATATACAGTCCAAGAGTCACAACAACACCTTAGGTCTAGGTGATACATCCAAAACATTAGTGATACTAGATAATGATAATACCTAATTTGGAAATAAGGGAAGCATGAAATTTTGAATATTATCATTTTTCAACATGCAAGATCATAGTTAAGTCTTGTTAGATCAATTCAATTCTATAATGTCACATTTCTAAGTCATAACATCACAAGGGAGCAAAGGTAGCTAATGTTGGTATTTAGAGTTATAGCATGATAAATCTACTAATTTGAAAATATATAACATGTATAAGATTAGAGCATGGTTCTTACAAGATTAGAGTCCAATAATCAACATATGCCTTTAGAACATGCTAAGTATCATAACTATGTCACATGTAGTCAAAAGAGTACATGAGTGTGTTACAAGGAATTTCATATTACAAGTCATTGCAAGCATTTGTTTAAAGTTAACATGGAGGTTTGAACATTTGGGATCATTTTGCATTAAGGTATAACAATATAATCATATAGGTACATAACTACTACATTTTTGGGCATAACTGTATAAAGGTGAGCTTTTAGGTCATATGTGTTGGATCTAGGGC
Organism: Alisma plantago-aquatica; assembly: GCA_963693085.1. Taxonomy (NCBI): domain Eukaryota; kingdom Viridiplantae; phylum Streptophyta; class Magnoliopsida; order Alismatales; family Alismataceae; genus Alisma; species Alisma plantago-aquatica. Next base: position 348,409,171 of record OY856409.1, on the reverse strand, counting down.
TCTAGAGGGGGTGAGTAGAGCTTCAAAATTCTCACAAGAATAGTTATAACTTCAAATTATATCAATTAAAACCAAATGCTTAAGATCAATTGGAAGTCCTATCTAAACAAGCATAGCAAGGATGAGAGAAATTAAAACATGCACTTGGACAAGGTGGTTAGAGTGGTCCCAATCTCCAAACTAGGGGATAGTCAATCCACTACCTATAGAGGTCAACTCTAGGACTATGCAATATGTGTATACTTATATTCCATCATAAGAGATACAAGGAGATCGCCATACATCCAAGGACTTACCTACTCGAAATAGGAGTCTTTCACCTACACAGGGACTTACCCACTTTATCAAGATGTCTTCAGCCTTCAACAAGGACTTACCCACACTTGCATCAAGTCTTTGGCCTTGACGGAATTACCCACTCTTCTTGAATCTTGGCCTTGCCCTTCTCCTTCACCTGGAGAAGATCTTCACCTCTTCTTCAACCTTGAAGAAGACCAACAGCTTCACCTTCACTCGGAGTAGCTTGCTTCAACCATTGCTCTTTGAGAAAGGGGATTGGGAAGATGGAAGCAATGAGAGATTTACAAGAACACGGAGGTAGCTCTCTTACAACATGCCTAACTCACTCATAATTACGAAATGATTTGTAAATGATATAGAGAAATAGGCTCAAAGGGTTGTAACACACTCAACTAGAGCAAAGATCAAGGATAGTATGAATGTGCAAACTTGGAATGAACTCCAATGGGTCCTATTTATAGTTGGGGGTGTTCCTTTGACTGTGGGATCACTTAAGAATGAAAAATAGCTATTTTACTACTTGCAACTGGTCTATTTTCATTTACAACAACTCTCCAATGGTTATAAACACTTTTTTTGCATTTTTTGTATAGTACATTCAATCGAGTTTCAATAAAGATAACTCAACCGATCCACTAACTGACAAAGCTAATTTTCAAACTATCGGTCCAGTTTGTTCTGGGAAACTCGACCGATGATTCAAAATTAGTTTTTCTTAGTTGATCGATCGGTTGAGTTATGTGAGTGTACAACTCAACCGCTTGATCATTTCAGAAAATATGTCACTGGATCGGTCCAGTTTTCAACTCGACAGAAAAAGTGCATGTGACAAGTTTACCAAAATGAATTTTGAATGACAAAACATTGGAATTAAGTGTCCCTAATTTTTTCTCATCTTAGTTACAAGCCATATCATCAATACAAGTGATTACAAAAATAATCTAAGGTGATTTGGAGTGATTGCCTAAATTGCACACTTACATTGCTTTTGACTTGAACTTGGATAAGCTAGGGCTTGGGTAGTTTGATCCTTTTTATGTACCTAAAGCCTAAAATCAATCTTGAACAAACATATTAGATACATATGAATGGAATGGTTAAATCATTATCAGAATATGGACTGCCCCTTTTTGACACTGACAAACCATTCCTCAAAATATTGAAAAGGATATGTAAAGTTATACCTTAGCCTTGTGAATCGCAAGGGGATTCATGATTTTAACAATGTGAATTGCTCCACCTCAATCTATGATCACTCTAACCTGTGTAGTTATTATTTATACACAATGCAATATAACATGTATATACTGTATGGTCCTTTAGCAAGTCACATGATAATGCAAATACTAAACAAGAACGGATCACATAGGTAATAAAATCAATATGGTTGAGCTTCAAAACATTGAACTTCTCTCCCCCTTTTAAAATTATCAAAAAGGAATGGGGTAGAAGAGCATAACAGCAGGTCTTCTCTAAGCACAACCAAAACATGCATCCACAAAAAAACATGCAATCTCATAGCATACACCAAATAGAGATGAGAGAGAGACTAGCAATATAAATCAAAATCAAAATATGGAAAACATGGCACCAACTCATGAGATATAGCAATCAAAGAGTAAGTGTACATATGACTAAGATTACAACACTAAAAGCATGTCCTCAAAAACAACTACAAGCCAAAATGATGAAAACAACATGATGATATAAATAGTACATCTCAGATAATGTTCCCAGATGTTTTAGTACAAAATAGTCTAGAAATATATATATATGATCAGAATCTATAGACTACAAACTAAAACATCTAACCATCTAGGTTGTCTATGTCCACAACATCATCATCATCGGCATCATCAGTAGAGGCTTCTGGATCATTGTCATCATCTCTGTCTAAAGGTGCAACAGAGGAAGAAACATCACCTTCATCACCAGAGCCACTAGTAGAGCCATCAGAATCATTTGAACCATCCTTGCCATCATCCTCAGATGCCTCCTCATCAACAAAATCAACTTCCTCATCAACCTGATCTGGCATCTCCTCATGGATAGAGAGATCGAAGCCACAATCGGGCCACCTGGCATTTTGTTCAGCCCAAGACATACCATGATGATGTAGTTCTTGAGATTGTGGAAAAGTAGGAGAAGAGGTGCCAAGTCCTGCAAGTAAGCCAGTGATAGGACCAACAAGGAGAGCTAGCATTATAGGGGTAGATCCACCAATAGAAGAGGGTGTAGCAGCAAAAGTAGCAGATGGAGGGGCTGAGTAAAAGTGATTGTGTGTATAATATGCATAATCACCTCCCGGGTAGGGCTTGTAGGTAGGGTAAAGATGTGCATAGGATTGGTTCATGGTAGACATGATAGAATAGAGATCATGATGCATGTGCTCTTGAACCTGAAGGTTATACAACTATTGATGCATCATGTAGCCCATGAGGGTTTCATTTAATACATGGAAAGAGGAACGGGTAGGTCGGAATGGCTGAGGATGTGGAGGTGCACGGGTGGAGGTAGAGGGTCCAGGTGTGTTAGAGGAAGGGGTAGGCACACTCTTCTGAAGTGTGGTCTCAGTAATGCAAACTCCTTTTTAGTTAGGTTTGTAATGAAGGTCGTGCTAAAGAGATTTCTCATTGGCAGTCTAAAAAAGACCACAAATCAGGGTTGGGTAGGGTGGGTGGGTGCGACTGGTGTTCTTGCCAGAGTCAGATCAAGTCATGTGGTGGAGAACATATCTGACCCACTTGACTCTACTGTTTTTCAAGATACAGAACATAATCACCATAGTATTCTCTACAGTTTCAGTTTGGTTTTTCTTTGGGTGAATATTGCATATGACTACTCAGTGAGTATGTGATTCTAGAGGTCTAAGGTTGAGGAGGGAAGGGTAGACTTCTTCCTATAGGGAAACTGAGGCTTCTTCAAGAATTTATGGATGTCAGGGAGAGTGAGATCATATAGCTTCTAAAAGGCCTCAGGGTCAAGGAGGTCAAAATATTTAGGGTAATCCTTCCTCCATGTGTTTGTCACCTCAGTGCTAGAGAAAAAGATATTCAAGGTATCCTCAGAGACTTGGAATTTCTTCCTAGCTATCATGGAAGTAAGGACTACTTTAGCATTACATGAGGGTACAAGAGTGTTGTAATTCCATTGAAATTTTTCATAGAATTCATGAACGGCTTTAGTGCTTATGATGGAATTGTGACAGCATGCATGTTCAACACTCAAGGCAAAGAGGTGGTGGTCGTAAAGCAACTTGGCAACTTGATCAATAACCTTTTGTATATGTGGGCTTGGCTCAAATGGGGGCACAAAAAGGAAAGGGGTTCCTAGGAAGGGACTCCTTGTACCTATTTAGAGCATCATTAGAGACAAAGAAGGTATCCACAAAGGGTATGAGGTACGAGTTGGAGGAGGATGGTTCTCTAGATGGGGCATCTCTATTTCTCCTATTAGAAGCTATGGAGGTGAGATAAGAGGATTGAGAGATCAAAAATGTAGGAAACACCACCAAAAACCAACAAAACACCTATGGTTGATGGGCAAGAGGCCAAGGGAGGTCAAGTACGATCGAACTAGGGCTAGGGAGAGGATGGTCGGGGCTAGGGTTGGGTGCTAGAGAGTGGATCGGTCGATTTTTCTCTAGTTGAGAGGGAGAAAAGTCAGCTGAACCACACTTAAGTTTTCTCCAGCTCAAGCATCGATCGAGTTATATGACTAGGAAAATCGACCAAATGGCTTTTTACAAAAGCCCTCAACCATGGATCGATCGAGTTGGCAACTTGATCGATGTTCAACCTGAACCATCATTAGACATATTAATTTCTAGCCATTAGAGTGCTAATTCAATTTACTTCATCTTTCCCTTTATCTATCATCAAATTTGGTGCTTTTCGATCCCTAGTTGTTGTGGGGAACAAAGGAAAAAATATAATCGATTCATTATAGGATGCCATTTTGGAGAGAAAGCAAGGAGATTGAGAAAGAAGACCCGTTTGTTGAATATGACCTGGTACAACCACTCTATTGTCCACTTCTAATAAACGTGATTGACCCAATTCAAGATTAGGGTCAGGAATTCCTCATAGAATGGGTGTGCTCCTCCAGAAGTGGGTAGTATTCTTTATGAGGGTCGTTGTAGTCTAAGTAAGTGATTTCCCTATTTCGGTCCCGACCTTCTCCATTACTATGTTTTCATACATAGGAATACCCCCGTTAGCTAGCTTTCATAGCAAGAACTCAGTCTTCGTGCCTGATTTCAAGGAATAGCATGCAAAGTGCTTATTGGGTTCAGGATGTTCTATTCATTGAGGTGATATCTGAATAAGGTAAGACATCCCCATCCTGAGTGCTAATTCAAAATAATTTTCTAGCCCATTTTGTATTTTAAAAATACTTTGGAACATATCACTCATCATTGGGTACAATTTTGTGATAAAAACAAGCATTTGTGATAAATACCCAAAACAAGCGATAAAATAAGGCATATAAACATGAAAAATTTAGCACTTTAGCAAGAAAGGGTGATCAAGATATAGGCAAAGCATATATGATAGATGGAAACTAGCTAGAAGGCATATAAAATTCATCCAAAGTGGTTATGAGCAGTTTATATATGATAAAATTAATTTGTTCTCAACCTAGAGGTTTAATGAAAATGTCTGACAATTGATTTTCCGTGTCCACATGTGTGATATAGATATTCTTTTTGGCAATGTGATCATGAAGAAAATGATGACGAACCTCTATATGCTTAGCTCAACTATGCAATATAGGATTTTAATATAAATTGATTCCACTAGTATTATCACAATAAATAGGAGAAGCGTCAAAATGAATGTTAAAGTCTTGGAGTGTTTGCTTCATCCATAGGATATGGGCACAACAACTCCCGACTGCAATGTATTCAGCCTCAGTAGTTGATAATGCCACTGTGCTCTATTTCTTGGAGAACTAAGACACCAAGCATGGTCTTAGGAGAAAGCAAGTGCCACTTGTGCACTTTCTATCAATAAAGCATCATGCGTAATCTGCATCACTATAAGCCATAAGAGTAAAGTCCCTTGACTTGGGATACCATAGTCTAAAATTTGGAGTTTTAGATAGGTACCTTAAAATCCTCTCAGTAGCTATAAGATGTGATTTCTTAGGGTTTGATTGAAAGAGAGTACACAAGCCAACACTAAACATTATATCTGGTCTAGAGGTAGTTAAATAAATTCAACTTCAAATCATACCTCTATAGAGATTCTCATATAACTTCTCACCTTCTTCATCTTTATCAAGTTTGGCGGTGTCTAACATGGGGTTTTCATAAGCTTGGTGTTCTCCATCCTAAAGTGCTTCAGTATCTCACTTGTGTACTTGCCTTGGTTGATGAAGTTTCCATCCTTAGTTTGCTTGATTTGAAATTCAAGGAAGAATGTAAGCTCACCCAACATTCTCATCTCGAACTCACTATGCATAAGTTCACTAAAATCCTTGCCAAGATCAAGATTAGTTCTTCCAAAAATGATATCATCAACATAAATTTGAATGATAAGAAAATTGTTAGAAGTGTGTTTGAGAAACAAGGTAGAATTTACTTTGTCCATGATATACCCATGAACTAACAAAAAGTTCTTTAATTTCTCATATCAAGCTTGAGGTGCTTGTTTGAGTCTGTATAGAGCTTTTTGCAACAAATAAATATGGTTATGTATACTATCATGTTCAAATCCCGAGGGTTGTGCAACAAACACTTAATCCGCAATTGTACCATTCAAAAATGCACTTTTAACATCCATTTGATAAAGAAGAGATTTCTTGTAACAAGAAAAAGCAAGCAACATGCGAATGGATTCAAGTCTAGCTACAGGTACATATGTTTCAACAAAATTTATACTTTCCTACTGATTGTAGCCTTGAGTCACTAACCTTGCTTTGTTTTATACCACCTTGCTTATTTCATCTAGCTTGTTGTGGTAGACCCACTTGATACCAATGATCTTTCTATCACTTGGTCTTAGCACTAGGGTCCACACTTTGTTCTTCTAAAAATTGCTCCAATTCTTGTTGCATGGATAGGATCCATTCATTATCCCCAAGAGCTTCTTTGACATTCTTTGGCTTGAGTTGTGAGATGAAGGTGTTGTTGGCTTATTCTTTATTGAAGGCAGCATGCATCTTCAATATTTTAAAGGGGTCACATAGATCAACTCATTTGGATGATTCTTTGCAAAGTGGGGGGTTGGATCCTTATTTTCTTCATCTTTCTCTTCTTCCTGAATGATCACCTCCTTTTATTTTTGTATGATGTTGAGTTCTTTTAGGATGGGTATCACCTCGCTTGCAACATCATCATTTGGAACAATATCTTTGGGAATAGAGGGGTTAGTCTCAATAAACTTAACATTAATAGATTCTTCTACTTTAGCAAGATCAACATTAAACACTCTATAAGCCTTGCTAGTAGTGTTATATCCAAGAAAGAAAGCCTTATAAGATTTTAGATCAAACTTATCGAGATAATCTTTTGTATTCAAAACAAAACAAGGACATCTGAAAACATGGAAATACTTGATAGAAGGCTTCCTACCATGCCATATATCATAGGGGGTTTTCTTTAAAGAAGGATGCATAAAAACCCAATTTTGCATAAAATATGAGGTACTAACGGCTTTGACCCAAAACCTCTTTGGAGTGTCATACTCTAAAAGCATCGTCATAGCCATTTCCTGTAGTGATCTATTCTTTCTCTCTACAACTCCATTTTGTTGAGGGGTTCGAGGTGAAGGGAATTTATGTGCATAGCCAGATTCTTCACAAAAACGTTCAAAAAGGTCATTTTCAAATTCTCCCCCATGATCACTATGGATGGAAACAATCTGACAAGAAGCATCGTTCTCAACTTGTTTGCAAAAACTAGAGAAAACATCAAGCATATCACTCTTTGAAACAAGAAAGAAGGTCCAAGTATATAAAGAGAAATCATCAATAATAACAAGGCAATACTTGGAACCACGAAGCGATTTAATTCCCATTGGTCTAAATGGATAAATATGGAGAAGTTGAAACGATCTCTTAGTGCTAAGGACTCCTTTGGATTTGAAGGAGGACTTGGTTTGCTTTCCTTGGGTACAAGGTTGGCATTCCTCATCCTTTTCAAAATCCAATTTGGGAATTCCCTTGACCAAGTCCTTTTTGTCCAACTTCTTCAATTGATGCATATTTACATGACCAAGTCATTGATGCCAAAGAGAAATGTCATTCGAATTGACTACTAGGCATCTACCAACAATAGGATTACTTGATTCAAGCATAGTTATATAAATATTACCACTTCTAGTTCCCTTATATATGACTTGATAAGTGAGGGAATCTAGAATCAAGCATTCAAAAGAAGTAAATAGTACAAGGTAACCATTATCACATAATTGACTTACACTTATTAAGTTGTGATGTAGGCCATCCACAAAAAGAATATTGTTGATACACAATGATTCACCTACATCACTCTCACCTTTGATCTTACCTTTTCTTGTTGTTCCCAAAAGTAACTGAACCTCCTTTCTTCTTAGTGAAGTTGTTGAAATATCTTACATCACATGTCATGTGTTTAGTGCATCCAATATCAACAATCCATCTTCATTTTTCCTACAAGAAAGGAGAGTGTTGGTTGCCAACTCAAACTTTGAGATCTGGAGTTAGCTAGGGGACCTATTTCATCTCTGGGTTGGTCCACTTAGGATTGTAAGGAAAATAAGTAGAATAATGATCTTCACTTTTGCAATGAGAACAAATCTTAGGGTTCTTAGTTCCAGAAGACTCTCCAATGAAAAGGGAGGTTTCCTTACTCTTTTTCTTACCTTTGGTTGTGTTCTTGCCTTTAGGTGTCCCCCCTACAAATTCCAAACCACTAGTACCACTTTGTGTGGTAGAATGGTCAAGGATTTCATTTATGGAGTTTTTCCCTTTGAGGAATTTCTACGGAGAGCCTCTAAGTCTATGATTATCATCAATTTGAGATATAACAATAGAAGAAAAACTAGCAAGATCATCTCTAGCTTGAACAAGATCGGCCTCTTAACAAAGGGCTTTAGTTAAATAGGGATCTTTATTAAGAGAAATCGAAGCAACAACATTACTAGGCAAGATAGGTCTAGAAGATAAATCATTAACTTAACCAAGAAATAAACAATTTAATTTTTTAAGATAAACATCCCTTTCATCTATATGAGCATCAATAATAAGCTTGAATTAAGCATTTTCAATTTTAAGAGTTTCAAGCTCGTTTAGGAACTTTTGGTTATCTTCCTTCAGAGTTTCAATGTTATTAAAGTAAACACCATTCTCTACCTCAACTCCATTGTATTTGGGCTCAATATCAAGATTTTGACCTTACAATTTATCAATGCTCTCAAGATGAGTTTTCTCATTTTTTTCAAGAATCTCAAGTTTAGCATAGAAATCATAAATAATTTTCCTAACCACATTCCTTCATATTTACATTTAGCAAAATAAGAATAGGTAGAAACAAGCATATCAATAAGAGTTTCTTTAACTAACTCATGCAAACTTACCTCACTAATATCTTCACTTGTAGAGGCCATGAGTGCAAGGTGGCACTCTCCATCTTCATTCGAGCTAGTGCCACTTGAGGATGATGCTTCCCAAGCTGCATGAGTTGCATTCTTGTGTCTCATCTCCTTCTTTTCCTTCCTTTTGTACTTTCTATCTTTCTTGTGATCTTCCTCCTTCTTGGATCTGCTCTTGTGGTGTGTCTTTATAGACTTTGGACATTCAATCTTGTAGTGTCCCGTTTGACCACACTTGTAGCATCTTGGAGTAAAAGAAGAATATCGCTTTCCCTTGAAGTGATTGCCCTTGGAGTAGTTGGCTTCATGCTCACTAGGGACATCATATTCACTAGAAGAGGAGGGATATGTATGACAAGTGAGTTGTTTTTGAAGTATGAAAGCCTCCACTTGAGCTTTAAATGAACTCTCTTTGATCTTCCTTGCTTCCTTCTCTTCTTTCTTGGCTTCTTCCTCTTTCTTATCAAGTCTTGGCTCATGATCTTGAAGATTGCCAATGAACACCTCGGTTGGAATGTCACCAAGACTTCTCACTTCTTTAATGGAAGTCACCTTTGACTCCCATCTCTTTGGTAGAGACCTCAAGATTTTTGAGTTGATTGCTCCTCTATCCAAAGTGTGTCCCAAAGCATCTAGGCAATTTATGATGATGTTGACCCTAGAGTACATATCGGCAACTCCTTCTTTCTTTCCCATCTTGAAGTTCTCTAGAAGGTTGTTAAACATGTAGATCTTGGCCTCCTTCACTTGCGTTGTGCCCTCATTGGTGATGCACAACTTATCCCATATCTCATAGGTTGTATCCCATGAGGAGATGTGGTTGAACTCCGTTGGGGTGAGGGCTGCATAGAGGATGCTTATAGCTTTGGTATTGAGCTAGGATTCTTTTGGAGAAGCTTCAGTCCATGTTGACAGAGATCTGGTTGGCTGCTTGTATGGTGTGACCATCACCTTTCACATATCAAAGTTCATCCCTTGAATGTAGAACTACATGCCTCTTCTAATAGAGGAAGTTGGTGCCATCAAAGATTGGAGGACGCATGGAGAAGCCTCCCTCTAAGTTCAGTGAACCAAGTAGGTTCTCATCCATCTTCTCATCTCATGGGAGATTGTTGGAGAAGATCCTTTTATCTGATACCACTTTTTGGATCTAGGGATCTAGAGGGGGGATAATAGAGCTTCAAAATTGTCACAAGAATAGTTCGACCTTCAAATTATATCAATTAAAACCAAATTCTTAAGATAAATTTGAATTCTTATGTAAGAAAGCATAGCAAGGATGAGAGAAATTAAAACATGCATTTAGACAAGGTGGTTAGAGTGTATCCAATCTCCAAACTAGGAGATAGTCAATCCACTACCTAGAGAGGTCAACCTCAAGGACTTTGCAATCCGTGTTTACTTATATTCCATCATAAGAGATAAAAGGAGACCACCATACATCCAAGGACTTACCTACTCAAGACAAGAGTCTTTCACGTACACCAGGATTTACCCACTTGATCAGGATGTCTTCAGCCTTCAACAATGACTTACCCACACTTGCATCAACTCTTTGTCCTTGAAGGAATTACCCACTCGTGTTGAATGTTCTCCTTGCCCTTCTCATTCACCTGGAGAAGATCTTCACCTCTTCTTCAACCTTGAATAAGACCAATAGCTTTACCTTCACTCGAAGTAGCTTTCTTTAACCTTTACTATTTGAGAAAGGATTGGGAAGATGGAAGGAATGATAGCTTTACAAGCACATGGAGGTAGCTCTCTTACAACATGCCTAGCTCACTCATAATCACAAAATGCTTTGTAAATGAGAGATAGAAAGTAGCTCAAAGGTTTGTAACATAGTCAACTAGAGTAAGGACCAAGGATAACATTAATGAGAAAACTTGGAATGAAATCCAAGGGGTCCTATTTACAGATGGGGGTGTTCCTTTGAGTGTGGGATCGCTTAAATATGAACAATAGCCATTTTCAAACTTGAAACAAATCTATTTTCATTTACAATAACTCTTCAATGGTTTGAATCACTTTTTCTGTGTTTTCCATGTAGTGCATTCATTCGACTTTCAATAAAGATTACTTGACTGATCCACTAACTGACAAAGTTAATTTTCAAACTATCGGTCAAGTTTGTTCTAGGAAACTCGACCGATGAGTCAAAATCAATTTTGCTTATTTGATCGATCGGTCGAGTTCTGTGAGTGTACAACTCAACCGATTAATCATTTCAGAAAATCCATCACTGGGTCGGTTGAGTGCCCAACTCGACCGATAAATTGCTTGTGACAAATTTTCCAAAATGATTTTTGAGTGACCAAATGATGGAATTAAGTGTTCCTAATTTTTTCTCATCTTATTTACAAGCCATATCATCAATACGTGATTAAAAAAATAATCTAAGGTGATTTTGAGTGATTTCCCAAATTGCACACTTGCATTGCTTTTGACTGGAACTTGGACAAGCTATGGCTTGTGTAATTTGATCTTTTTCATGTACCTAAAGCCTGAAATCAATCTAGAACAAACATATTAGATACATATGAATCGAATGGTTAAGTCATTATCAAAATATGGACAATGTATAACTCTCAAGTCAACAATATAGAATGTGAAAAAGGGCAAAATATGTTAATCAAACGTGTCACAAAACAACATAAAGACTATCAATTTCAAAGAGGGGTAATCATAGATAGTAAATAGATCAAAGGTTCCATCTTGATTAGGTTACATCATGCATGTATATAAAGCATTAGACAAGTCCTAAGTACACCCATATGATCCAATGCATTAGACAAATCCTAAGTATATCAAAGTCATTGATATAATTCTTGGCAAACAAATGAAGTCATAGGTGGGCTTAAAATAAAAAAATATCAAATCGAATATATGAAAATGTATTTTAGAAATAAGGGGTAACCATGAGAAGAATTATGATTTAAGACCATTTTTAATTGAATGATCACATCTTGTTGATCAAAACAATATATAGTATGCCTATATTTGTATTATGGTGCTAGGAGATATGGTTTCATGAATATATAGATTCCCTTTTAGGAAAACTAGCATCTAAGAACCATATAAATATCACCAGGGGTATTACCATGCATTTGGAGACGATACACACCCTTGATCTCTCAGTGGGGGGGTGGGATCACTCCCTAGACAAGGCCCATGTGCGTCAAAGATGGGTGAGGGTTCTTGATCTGGGTTTGACTAGACATGGGAGGAGGGGAGAGAAGGCATGTGTGGAATGGGACACGTGTCCCGGCCCTTGGGGGTCTTACTTTGGATACTTGTGATTGTCTAACGAGGCTCACCACCATAAGGAACACTAAAGCAATTATAGGGAGTGCGCCACCGCTAGTCACCACACCATAGGCTCATGTGTGCCAAGACTCCACGATGGAGCTTGGCCAAGGTGCTCCCCATAGTTTTGAGCCTAAGGTGATATTGGATGCCAAAAGTCACAATGAAGGGCCACTCATGCTCATTTGGAACCTACCATCCCAGAGGCACCTTTTGTTGTAGCGGTTGAGCTGGCACACCCAAAAAGGGTTGCCTCCACCACTATTGCAAAGGCAGCAAGAAGAAAAGAAAAGGAGGTGTTACAGTTCCCTAGGGAGAGAATGAGGGGAAAATAAGGGAAACTAAGAGTAGGGGTCCTAACATTTCAATGCGGCATATCTCTCATCCTAACTTAGATTAAGAAAATTTTGGAGCATTGGAAATGTCAAAGTCCCCTCTACACATCTAAAATATATATACGGTAAGAAAAGACCCTTAGATTATATCAAAAGGGATGATAGAGGAGGGTATATGAATTGGGTGAAACTTTGGTTTAATACCAGGTTGAGTGTCACCACTTGCCATGTTAACTTTTCCAGATCAATGGGCTCTGGAAGGGGGGTTGGATAGATCTCACTTAAACCAAATTCATTTGACCTTCAAATTACTTCAAGAGATAAAAGTTGCATATATGGAATTTCAGTGCAACTAAACATACGTAGCAAGGGTGAGAGTGATTGAAAGAGAGCAAGAACATAATCTATGTATAGTGCTTCCAAACTCCAAACAAGGAGAGTGTGTTGGTATGTATGCCTGGAGATGCAATCATGTGATGATTGTAATGGCATAATTTAAAAATGATTTGATTATTAATAAAAGACAAGATTCCATTTTTTCTATTTAATTCAGTTATGAGATAATGATGTAACAATATAAATGTCTAAAGAACAATATTACTCAATGACATATGTCATCAAGTACGTGAGTTGGAAGAATGAGATCATACGGATGTAAAGAGTACATATATTCTCATTATGTCCTTGATCGGTTGTTATAGACAACAATAACACATAAGATCAAAGTGTGAGTTGGTTGATGAAAGAATCTCATTAGTCATGATTTAGAAATATCAAACCAAGCACATGGATACATGTTAGAGAATAGTGTATCAGACAGACCACTGTGAGACTGAAACATGGAAGCCATCATCATGGAAGTCATATTCAATTCTCACAATGATGGTGATGGTTGTGGTTCTTAGACCTAAAATCACTACACCCAGCACATGTCCTTCAGTATGCTTTGACAGCATCAAACACAGTCCTAAAACATGGGTAGTTATAATGGTGATGATTGGGTGGCTGTGACGCATGGGGACTGACTATGAGTCATATGGATGGCATTTGTACCTCCTACAGAAGTATGATATCCTAGGCCTCTTGATTGGCAAGACTGAGAAATGCATGGCCATGCACGTGTGAGTCAATATATGATATTGAGCTTACATATATCTCAGATAGTTTGCTATGGTTCAAGAAACAAGATTGAATGTTGAAGAGGGTGACTACTCCATGCCTTGAGTTCAATCTGGATAAAAGTGACAAAGGAACTATACAATCACTATGACATCATACACAAATTGTAGGTTGAAGTTGTTCTCCAACTTTCCATTCACTTGGGTAGCACCGATGTGCGACTAGGCACCACACTTTGCTTGTGATGTAATAAGTTAGTTATGACATTCACTACGGATGTGATATGGGACCTATAGGGTCACACACATAGGTATCGACCTAGAACATGAGTTTAATCTTGAATTATAGTGGAATTAATTACTAAAGTGTTTAGGTATTCAATTCATACAACAAGCAGCCTGACTGCACTACCAAACGCCCGTCTCATGGCATGAGATGGCTGTCTGGAGTGCCAAACGGTCATCCTAAGGGTTGAGATGGGTGTTTGGAGAGCCAGGTTGATTCGAGTTGAAATTGGCTATGGGTTGAATTGACCAACTCAGCTTGGCTCACTAGATGACAATCTGGGTCAGCGAGATGGGTCATTGCGGTTGAGGGAAGGTTCTAGATATTTCCATATTTGTTTGGATTGCACATTACTTGTTGTTCAAGGAATTAATGTCTAACATTAATGGGAATCAAAATTCCAATTTTGTGTGTAGATGGGAAAGCACCAAATGACTATATGGAAAGCGAGCAAATCGTCTGGCATGCCAAACAACCGGTTCAACTACCGCAAGTTATGAAACATCTAGAATTGTTGCGAAAATTCAAGATCTCCTGGTCCCTTCCACTTCCGTACAGACTGGGAACCCTGACCCACATCCCGCCTATAAATAGAGGGGTAGTGGGGGTTTCCCAGAGCACAACATAGACAATTAAGAATCAGTTGCTCTGACAATTATTGTCCTCTCTAGTTGTGATAACTATGAGAGCCCAAGCAAGTTCTACCTGAATAGGGAGGGATAGAAAGGGAGAGAACAACTGAGATCATTTTTGTCGGAGAGCAAGTTGGTGACTAGTACGTCAATGGGAGGGACAACTCCTCCTATCTATTCTAGCAGGATGATAAGAGTTATAGGCGGTCAGTGTGGATTTCTCTAGAGGTGGGAGGCCATTGTTTGCCACTAGGAGGGCATCGTCAACCAATAGTTCGTGACGAGAGGAATTGTTTTAGAAGATGATGTTTGAGTTTGCTATCCATGGAGGATCAGTCAGACGAGTACCAAGGACTTGCTCCAGGACTATCTTTATCCAGAAAACCATCCTTTCCATTTTATAGTTATTGACGTGATCAGTTGGTTATGGGAAACACGATAGATAAAATTTTTGTTTATGATGCCTATTTTGTAGCCATATTTCCCTACAGTGATATCAGAGTCAACGTAAACATAGTATATTATAATGATATGGTTGGATTTTGGTTTTGTCATTCTATTATTACATGTGATGAGAATAATATTTGTCCAATCAAATACCATGATAATCCCAAACTAATACATATATACATATGTGTGACATATATATGCAATTTACACGTGTCGCCCTAAAAGAGGTTTTGATGGTGGATGTATAGAATGGTTATGGATAATAACCCCTATTATTTGTGCATGGTTGTGTGGTTAGTTTATCCTTTTATCTTGGTCTACGTACTGATCCTCTATCTCATCTTCCCAATATAAATTTAATATTTTCCTACCCTTGCTCTCCTTGAATGTAACTCGAGATTTCTCTATAATTATGTAAAAGTAGGATAGTTTACTTTAGTATTATGATGAAGATGATGATGTCTCCTAGATGATCCAACTGGATGGAGGAGGACTAGATGTATGAGCCAAACCGATAAGCTAGTGTGCCCAACTAATATACTGGAGGATCTAGAAGATGGTGGAATGACGGAACAAGACGACTGGTAACAACTGGCCAGGAGGCAAGTTGATCGGTTTAAGGGTTGAACCGATCAACCCAGATTGGCAAGAATAAATCTTCATCAACAATAGGTTTCTACATGTGATTTTGGCCTAGGATGACATGATTCCCTGTGCCTCCAAGGAATCAAATTAGGCTGGCCATAACCATCACTTTTGTTTGTTGCATGTTTTCATTGTGGGATATAGCATGTATATGATACATACTATATATGTGGTGATTGGATAAAGTTTATGTCTTATAAATACAAACTCCCTCAATAAAAATATTAAGTCGTAGGTGCCTTCCATTAGAAAAACACATGAAAAGCTTGATCGACCAAGTGTAGATTTGCGAAAAGCATGGTGCATAGTCTATCTCGTAGAAGTGTGATGGTAGATATGTATATTTACACAAAGCATGGTGCATGTGTATCATGCTGGCTATTGGATTAGGATTAAAGGGTGAATTGGAGAGCCCATTCCCAGAGGCAAGAAGATGATTATGGCAAAGAGTTGTGTATATCATCTATCCAAGAGTTGCATATGATGCAATTGGCATGATGGCCTACCTAAATAGTGAAGTTGTGGGCAGTCAGCAAAAAATGACTCATGACTTGATGAAATATGGATCTTGGCCCATTAGAATAGTGTATGCTACAATATTCTAAATTGATATGTGAGGGCTATCAATTTAAATAAAATAGTGAGAGTGATACTTAATTAAAGACCTAATTAATATTGTAAAAAAAAATTAAATCAATTCAAAGTTTTTGTCAAAATGCAAATTTTCTCTTGTAGAATCAAATGAGGAACAAATCTTTATTGCGACTAGTCATAAATAAGGACAAACTTGATGGGACAAGTTTCCATGACTGGTTTTGGACTTTGATAAAGGTTCTCAATGAAGAGTGCAAGCTCTATGTCCTCGACAAACCAATGTTAGAAATACCTGCTCCTGATGCACCTAGGGTACAAGTGGATGTTTATTGGAAGCATACCAATGATGCCTTGGAGATACAGTACCTTATCATTAGTTGCATGAACTATGAGTTGCATGAGCTATGTGAGAACACGAGTGCTCTTGAGATGGTAACACATCTTAAGAAAGTGACACTTGGTCTTGCAAAGCAAGAAAGGGACAGTATCCTAAAGGTGCTACTTGAGTCTAAGCTGACATAGGGAACCTTAGTAGAAGAACATGTGCTCAATATGATTGGACATGTGTATCATCTTCAAGAACTAGGATCCACCTTGAGCCAAGAGTTGGCCACTGATATGATTCTAAAGACAATTCCAGAATCATATAGTTGTTTTATTGCATGTTATCATGTGAATATTATGGTTAGACATATATCTGATTTGCTTGCCATGTTGATTCATTATGAAGAAAATTTGAAGAAGGACAAGCTCGTGATGATGATCAGTAGAGCTGAGTCCAAGGATCAAAGCAAGGCCAAGAAGGGTTCTGAGGTCGAGCCTAATTCCAAATCTTCAACATTCAAGATAAGGAGAAATAAAAGTACAAGATGAGCTCATCCTTTGTACTTGAAGGAATTCACGAAGAAGAAGACGGGGATGATGATCTCCACTTCAAGTATATATGTCATTAAGATAAGCTATCTACTTCATCATCATGGGTACTAGATACTGGATGTGGATCTAGCATATGTTCTCATATGCATGATCTGAAAGGAAGTAGGCCTTCTACAAGATGTGAGGTGGAACTATGAGTTGCTAATGGAATTAGAGTTGTAACCAGTGCAGTTGGAACCTATAGTTTATCTATATCCATAGGGCTTGTAATAGAGATGAAGAACTGCTATTATGTACCTACGATAAATAGAAACATAATTTCTATATCTTGTATGGACAAGGATGCATTTCAATTCCATATTAAAAATGGTCAATGTTCTATTTCAAAAGATGGGATCTTTTATGGCAGTGCCCCAATGTCTTATGGTATTTATATGTTAGATATAAATATAGATGTTTATAATATAAATACCAACAGACTAAAACTCAATAACTCAAGAAATACATACCTTTGGCATTGTCATCTAGGGAACATAAATGAGAATTGCATATATAGATTCCACAAAGACAGTTGTATGGACTCTTTTGATTTTGAATCAATAGAGACATGTGAATTTTGTTTATTGGGCAAGATGGCTAAGACCCCTTTCACTAGTAACAATGAGAGATAGTGATATATTAGGACTCATACATACGGATGTGTGCAGACCTTTTTGAACAACCGCTATAGGTGGGTATCAGTACTTCATTACTTTCATTGATGACTTCACTAGGTATGGTTATGTTTATTTAATGAAACATAAGTCAAAAACTCTTGAAAAATTCAAGGAGTTTATGAATGAAGTGCAAAACCAACTTGGTAAAAGTATTAAGGCCATTCATTTTGATATAGGTGGAGAATACTTAAAACCATAAGTTTGAGAACCTTCTTAGAGTCCATGGGATTATATCCCAGTGGACTCCACCTGGAACACCTCAGCATAATGGTGTATCAGAAAGAAGGAATTGCACATTACTAGATATGGTGCAATCAATGATGAGTTTAGCAGAGCTTCTGTCTACCTTCTGGGGGTATGCCCTAGAAACCGCCACATTTACATTAAACCGAGTACTATCTAAATCGGTTCAAAAGACACCATATGAGATATGGACTAGGAAGCATCCCAAAATGTCTTTTATGAGGATTTGGCAGTGTGAAGCTTATGTCAAAAAAATGTTTCCTGAAAAGCTTGGCTCAAGATCTAATAAATGTTATTTTGTTGGATATCCCAAAGAAACTATGGGATACTACTTATATAATCCGTCTGACAACAAAGTGTTTATTTCTAGAGATATTGCATTACTATAAAAGGAATTCATTTCCAAAGGAATTGGTGGGAGGCAAGTGGAACTTGAAGAGGCTCAAGACCAACAAAAAACATTGAACCATTATATGTACAGGAGGAACCAAGAGAATCACAAAATGTTGTTGAATCTCAAATTCCTCAAGTAACACATGAACCTCGTAGTTTTAATAGGACACGCCTTGAGCCTGAAAGATTTGCATATCTTGTAACTCAGGAAGGTAGTGAATTGGTCATAGATAATGATCCAATGTCCTATCAAGATGCTATCCAGAGACCAGTGTCTAAGAAATAGTTTGAGGCCATGAGATCAGAGATGGAATCCATGTATTCCAACAAAGTATGGGCTTTGGTGGATCCACCTGAAGGGGTAAAACCCACAGGGAGCAAATGGGTCTTCAAGAAGAAGACCAACATGGATGGAAAAGTTCAAATCTATAAGGGAAGATTGGTTTCAAAGGGTTTCAGACAAGTTCAAGGTGTTGACTATGATGAAACATTTTCTCTAGTGGCTATGGTTAAATCCATCAGGATCATGCTTGCCATTGCAGCTTATCATGATTATGAGATTTGGAAGAAGGATGTTAAAACCACATTCCTTAATGGGAATCTTCTTGAGGATGTGTATATGACACAACTTGAGGGTTTTATAAATCCAAAGGATGCAAATTAAGTATGTAAGCTACAAAGGTCAATCTATAGATTGAAGCAAGCATCTTGAAGCTGGAATATTCATTTTGATGAGATAGTCAAAGAGTTTGGCTTTATTTAAAATGAATATGAACCTTGTGTGTACAAGAAGGTTAGTGGGAGCATAGTGACATTCCTCATATTGTATGTAGATGACATACTATTGATGGGGAATGACATCCCTACTTTACAAAAGGTAAAGACATGGTTGGGAAATATGTTTTCTATGAAAGACTTGAAAGAAACATCCTATATTTTGGGGATAAGGATCTATAGAGATAGATCCAAGAGGCTTCTTGGACTAAGTCAAAGTACATACAATGACAAAGTGTTGAAGCGGTTCATCATGGAGAACTCAAAGAGAGGAAACTACATGTGCATCATGATGTCCCCATCTCTAGAGCTCAATGTCCTAGTTCTAGTGAAGAAAGGTAACACATGGGTTTGATTCCATATGCCTCGGCAATTGGATCAATCAGGTATGCAATGGTGTGTACCCGTCTAGATGTCTCATATGCCATGAGCATGATGAGTAGATATTCATTAGATCCAGGTGATGCTCACTAGATACCATGAAGAACATCCTCAAGTACTTGAAAAGGACTAAGGATCAGTTCTGTCATGACTCGTCGACAAAATTGTTACAGATTAATGCATAAAAAAACATTAGCAGCGGATTAATAAAAAAAAAATCACTAAAAATTAAAACCATTTACAAAGAGATCCATTTCCAGGAAACTCTCATAACAGGAACCAAAATATTATATACATTCTTGTCCACAAAGTACATATCATGTACCTTCTCTTCTTGAGGATTACATACAACAGTTGCTCTGTTAAATCTACACATAGCAACATAAGACCTCGAGGCATTCAATGTCAAAATTTCAGATTGATCATAAAATCTCTAACTACTAACTCCTAGGACCTGAGAGTATAGATACGACTCATAGGACTCATATTTACAAGACACGACAATCAGTATCTCCACCTGAGATGTTACTGATGTCCCTAATGTTGTTGTCCTTCCCCTGCTGTAGGGTTTCTACCTCCTCGTCCTCGTGCACCTAAAAATGTTGGATTCCACACGGGTGGGACAATTGAAATTGTCCCAGTGAGAGATATAACTCTCCGCCAGAAATATTATTATTGCGAATAAACATAAATAAACTGAGCAGAGGAATCTCTATTGAAAAGCAGGATTAAATCATTATCAAGCATAATAAAGCAATATCATTTATTCATTTTATTAAGGAATATGAAGAACATGTATAATATTTATCCACTGTAGGATACAATAAGCAATGTAACATCAACCAATGATTTCTATAATTCATTCTTAAGCAAATATGCTACACGACTGATTACATTTTACAATCATTCTTATGCCCTGAGAAAGTGAGCCGTACCGCTCAAATCCAACCATCGGTTGTGAAACCCAAAGTTGGTGCCATACAAGATCAAAGGAAGAGCCAGACTCCTCGATCTCATCCGTCTCGGTCAGTGCGAGACCACAAGCAGGACCGCAGTCTCTTTCTTAAGTGACGTTAGTCACAGGGTTATCTCTCATAGGCTACCCATCCTCTAGCCCGCCTTGGTACAGGTCCCGGTGCTAGTAAATCTGAGCCACGGTCCAATTCACCGTGCTCTCTGAGCCATGATCACATTCATGCTCTTTCATACTGAGCCATGGGTCTGTTCACCATGCTCTTATGCACATCTTGAGTCTACAACCGAAGTTGCACTCTAATTCTCCTATTTTTGGCAAGGAGGAACCCCGCATATTCAACAATGTACGCTCCGGATTAACCAGCAGGTAAACCCATTTCACCATTACCAGCTACTGACGATGATGGATCTATGGCCAGGGCTCTACATGGTAATATTCCACTTGATTATTTAAGTATATTACAATATTCTTTTAGCATCAGTCAAGTTTTCAAACAAGAATTATTATAACAAATGCTACAAAGAAACAATACTCCTTTCAGGTACTTTTAAAAACTTTATAAAGCATTAGGATCTCAATCCCTTGTCTCATTGTTGGGAATTCACGTCCCTCAATATCACCATCATCATATTTACTGGATCTGGGTATTCAAACCCTTAGTTCATCACTGAACATAGTTACCTCTTATCAGGTAACTATTACCTTCAGGTCATCTAACCAAGGTATTCAGGATACTTGTTACACAAGCATTTCACATATTTTACCAGGCATATTCAACTTCTTGTTACCTGTCACTAAGCAACAAATAAAATAATGGCTCACAAGGCCCATTAACATCATAGCTCATACATGGTTATGCTTATCATCTCATGATACCTGCATGGTTAGTATACTTGATAACAACCATATCAATTACATATCAACAATATGCAATACAAGGATAACTTCACTATTTCCTCATTAGGGTTAGGGTTCCCCATCTTTATCAATTAGGGTTTCACATCACAACACCATTTATTAGAGTTTCACATAACATTACCCTATATTAGGGTTTCACATAACATCACCATTTATTAGAGTTTCACATAACATTACCCTATATTAGAGTTTCACATAACATCACCCCATATTAGGGTTTCACATCACATCACCCTGTATTAGTGTTTCACATCTTTATCAATTAAGGTTTCACATAACCTTACCCTATATTTGGGTTTC
This sequence comes from Alisma plantago-aquatica, assembly GCA_963693085.1. Lineage (NCBI taxonomy): Eukaryota > Viridiplantae > Streptophyta > Magnoliopsida > Alismatales > Alismataceae > Alisma > Alisma plantago-aquatica. The sequence goes on along the minus strand of OY856409.1, from coordinate 348,387,352 downwards.
TCAACCCATTACTCAAAATTAGGGTTAGGGATTCTCATTCTCCAATGATTAGGGTTTTATGATTACCTCATTAATCCAAACCCTAAATCAGTGCTTCCACATGTCTTGAAGCACATAGCATTATTTGAGTGTTAAATCATACTTCTCATTGTTCCATATACTAGGAACACACATCATCATCATACCTTAATCAATTGACTTAACCTTTCACTAAGTACATGCATCTATGCTTATCATAGTACAGTGAGTTTATTACTTTCATAGGCATCAAATATTAATCACTCTAATTATACTAATCACCTAAGTACTTTAGAGTTACTTCCATTAGAATCATACTTGAAATACTCTTCAACCACTTATGGGATTGTTAGTACTGACATGATTGAATCAATTAGTCCTTCAAACGGTTTGGACCAATTACACCTTCAAACAGTTTGAGACCGTTTAGACCTTCAATCAGTCTTGGTCTAGTTGAACCTTCAAATGGTTTGGACTAATTACACCTTCAAATGGCTTGAGACCGTTTAGACCTTCAAATGGCCTTGGTCTACTTGAACCTTCAAACAGACTTGGACCAATTAATCTTATAAATTTTGAAAATGTTTAACCCTAAACGGTTTGAGACTGTTTGGTCTTTAATTGATTTGAATATTGATTAACCCTAAATAGTTTGAGACCGTTTGATCCTCAAACGGTTTGAGATCATTTAGTCCTCAAATGGTTTAAGACCGTTTGGTCAATTCAGCTTGAAACTGTTTAACCCTAAATTAGGGTTATGATCTCAATTGATTTAGTGCTTTGAACGCAATTGAGCTAGGGTTCTGAAATTAATTGAATTTGATGTGTTTGAAGTTATTAGGTCATGAGACCAATCAAACCTTGAACCTATTGAAACCATTTAGTATCTAACGGTTTGAAACTGTTTGCCCTCCAATCGGTTTTGAAACCATTGGGTCACCAAACGATTTTGAAACTGTTTGGTCTCTAAACAGTTTTGAAACTGTTTGACCAATTAACAATGAAATCATTTTCTCCTGATATTTCTTGAGGTGTGTGCTAAGATGATTTCATCATCATCAAGCTTCATACCTCCGATTTCTACTATCATATACATGATCAAATCAGCAATTATTCAAGAAGGAATAAAAGATCAACATATGATGAGAAATTGAAATCAATAATAACGTTGATGGGTTCAAGTTATATAACCCAACTTAAAAGTAACTTCAAAGATTCACGCTTCACGTCTCTAATGGTGAATGAAGCTCTTCCACTAGCCAAGGCTCGTTTCCAACTCTTTGGATGCAAAGGATAGCCAAGGTTGAGCATTGGTTGGAAGAGAGAAGAAAATCAATGTTGAAATCCGATTTCAACCATCAATTCAAGGTTGAATATGATCATGGAGCTTACCTTTAGCTTGGGGAATGTTTTCCTCCTGCTCCTAATCTCCTTGGTCATTGGCCAAAGCAAAGAAGGAAAGTGGTTTGCAAAATATCCTTTCAAGTAAGGAGAAAACCAAGTATATGTAATTGATTTTCTAGGAGAGAGAAAGTAGAAGGAATTTCATCCATTTTCTTTCCACATGCCCCCTCCCTCCCTTGCTTCCGAAGACAACATCCTTGCCTTCAAATTTCTCTCATTTATCCTTGAATTAAAAGCACCCACTTTAAGCACCTTAATTAATATAATACTATTATCCATTTTTAGTGGACATTACTTTTTAATTAACAAATGTGAGTGGGTTTCTTAACCTACTTAGGATATTTCGGTGCAACTCAAGGTATTTGAAATTCCTTGCATTATAGGATTTCAACCACAGCCTTTTTAATTGATGGACACTTCAATTAATATATTTATTTTTGCTACAAATTAAATTAGGCTTTCAATTATGCTTAAATCTTGATTATTTTATTATCAAGATTATCTCTCCTCAACTGTAGTTCAAACAAGACGCCCCTTTCTTTTTTATTTTCTCTAAATGATACCAAGAAACAGTAGGGACATAATAGAAGTGGTATTTTACATATTCAACCCTAGATTTTGAGAAATTTGCAAATTACACCAAAACTAGCATTCAACGTACAAACATTATTCAAACAAGCTCATTTTTGGAACTTAGGCTTGTGGAAGCCATACCTTAGCATCATTATAATTCTTATGATGCTATAACACTTGAGGAACATTTATCATGTAACATTTGCAAGGTAACCCCTTAAATTGGGTAAATTGCACTTTAGTCCAAACAGGTAAAATATTGCTTCAACATTATTCAAATAGGACCAAAATTGAAACATAAGCTCTCCTTTAGTCTTAATTACTTTTCAAAAGATAAGGACAAGAATCTAAATGACTTACTTAAGCCAAACTCCCAGGATTAAGGCATAACCCAGGTCAGGGATATTGCAATTATCCACCCCTAATAGGGATTTCGTCCCCAAAATCATCAAGAGAAAAGAGAAGGATACTTCCTCCTCATCTCTTCCTCTAGCTCCCACGTAGCTTCTTCAACACCTCGATGATTCCAAAGAACTTTCACAAGAACTATGTCTTTCTTTTTCATCTATTTGATTTTCCTGTCAAGAATCAACACTGGTCCCTCAACATAGGATATATCTTCGTTTAATTCTACCTCCACATGTTGCAGAACTAACTCCGTATCAGGGTGACACTTTCTCAGCATGGATATATGGAATACTAGATGCAATCTGTGTAGTTCAAGTGGCAACTCCAACTTATAGGCTACCTTTACAATCCGTTCAGTGATTGGATAAGGCCCCATAAATCTAGGAGCTAACTTACCCTTCTTTCCAAATATAAGAACACCTTTCCAAGGTGAGACCTTGAGATATACTTTGTCTCCAACTTGGAATTCTAGAGGTCTTTTCCATTTATTAGTGTATGACTTCTGTCTATCCTGTGCAGCTTTTAACTGTTGTTGTATTACTTTAATCTTCTCAGTTGTCTATTTTACTAATTCAGGACCCAAAAGTTGGTATTCTCCTATTTCATACCAAAATAATGGAGATCTACAACGTCTACCATATAATGATTCATATGGTGCCATATCAACATTGTACTGATAACTATTGTTGTAAGAGAATTCTATTAAGCTCAAGTGTATATCAAAACTTCCTACAAACTGAAGGACACATGCCCTAAGCAAATCCTCTAAGATTTGTATAGTCCTCTCAGATTGTCCATTTGTCTGTGGGTGAAAGACGGTACTAAACCTTAACTGCGTACCCAAAGCTTTATGTAGTCGTTCCCAAAAATGACTCGTGAACTGGGGACCTCTATCGGAAACAATTGTAGCTGGAACCCCATGTAAATGCACTATCTCATCTATATAGATCTGTGCAAGTTTTTCAGCAGTATAGGTTGTTTTGACAGGAAGAAAATGTGCTGAATTAGTTAACCTATCAACTATCACCCAAATGGAATCATGACTTTTGGATGTTCTTGGCAAACCAACCACAAAGTCCATGGTCATGTGATCCCATTTCCACTGTGGTATAGGTAAAGGTTGCATTGTTCCTGTGGGCTTTTGATGTTCAGCTTTAACCTGCTGACACACTAGACACCGCAAAACAAACTCAATCCAGGCCACCAATATATATCTTTCAAGTTATGATACATTTTGGTGCTCCCTGGATGCATTGCATACATAGATGAATGAGATTCCTCCATGACTAGCTTCCTTAAGTCTTTGGAATCAGGTACTACCATCCTACCATAATAACAAACTATCTCATCATCTAACTCATGAAACCCGTCCTGTTTCTCACTACCATACTCTGACCTGATCTGCTGAATCACAGTATGAGCTTGTTGTGCCTCTTTGATCTGTTGTTTCAAAGTAGGTTTTATGTGCATCTCGACTAACAGTTCAGCTAACAAAGATACTTTAAACTGTACATTGTTTTACCTCAAAGAGACAAGCATGTCTCGTTTAAAGCACACTAAAGAGTTCAATTGTGCTTTGTCCATGGCTGGTGGTGATGATTTTCTACTTAGTGCATCAGCCACTACATTAGCCTTTCCTAGATGATAATCAATTGTACAATCGTAATCCTTGATTAACTCCATCCAGCAGTATTGTCTCATGTTCAACTCATGTTATGAAAAGATGTATTTTAGGTTCTTATGGTCTGTGAAAATCTGGAATGTCTCTCCATAGAGATAATGTCTCCAGATCTTCAACGCATGAACCACTACAGCTAATTCTAGATCATGTGTTGGATAATTTTCCTCGTGTTTCTTAAGTTGTTGAGAAGCAAAAGAAATCACTTGTTTATCTTAGATCAACACACATCCTAGACCATTCTTAGAAGCATCACAGAAAACAATATACCCCTTCCCTTGTTCAGGTAACACTAACACAGGTGCACTTGTTAACCTTTCTTTCAACAACTAGAAAGAATGTTGACACTTGTCATTCTAGACAAAAGGAACCTCCTTCCTGGTCAACTTGGTTAGGGGTAATGCTATAGAACTGAAGTTCTTAATGAACCTCCTATAGTAGCCTGCCAGTCCTAGAAAACTGTGTATCTCCATTGGTGTCTTTGGTTGTTCCCACTCGAAGATAGATTCTACCTTTTTAGGATCAACACGGATACCTGAGGCAGATATTACATGTCCTAGGAAAGACACTTCTGATAACCAGAACTCACACTTGCTAAACTTAGTGTATATCTTATGCTCTCTTAGTAAAGTCAGTGCCTGATGGAGGTGTTGTTCATGCTGTCGAGCATCTCTAATGTAAACCAGGATGTCATCTACAAAGACTACTATGAATTGATCAAGGAATGGGCAGAAGATTTTGTTCATGAGTTTCATGAATGCAGCTGGTGTATTAGTTAGTCCAAATGACATAACTATGAACTCATAGTGACCATACCTCGTCCTAAAGGCTGACTTAGGTATGTCACTCTCCTTGATACATAACTTATGGTATCCTGACTTCAAATCTATTTTAGAGAAGATAGTTGCACCACACAACTGATCAAACAAGTCATCTATCCTTGGCAGAGGGTATTTATTCTTTATGGTTACTTTGTTTAACTATCTATAGTCGATGTATAATCACATAGACCCATATTTCTTTTTCACAAAGAGAACCAGAGCACCCCATGGTGAAGTACTCAGTCGAATAAAACCCTTTTCAAGCAACTCTTGTAACTGTTTCTTGAGTTCTTCCATCTCAGCAGATGCCATTCTATATGGTGTTTGAGCTATAGGTTGTGTACCCAGAATTAGATTAATCTCGAAATCAATCTCTCGGAGTGGAGGAACACCTGGAAGTTCCTTAGGAAACACATCCTCAAACTCCCTAACAATCAGAACATTAGAAGATTAGGACTCTCTATTCTGGTATCTTCCACATGTGCTAAGAATGTGAAGCATCCTTGTCTCATCAACTTCTCAACTACCATAGTCGACACTGGACAGGTTGGAAGAATCTTTTTGTCACCCTGAAAGATCCATGTATCACCATTGTCTGTGAACATAGTGTGCTTGCAACCACAATCCAAGACAACCTTATACTTTTCTAGGGTGTCCATCCCAAAGATTATGTCGAACCCATGCATCTCAAGTGGTATAAGATCCACCTAAATGATATGTTATAAAAAAGAAAGAACACAGGGAGAACATATCTCCCGCAACACTACAGATTCAACTAACAGAGTTTCTAATAACATATTATCTGCTCTATGACTAACAGTCATCTTGCAGTCATGAATCACTTCTCGAGTGATAAAGGAATGTGTAACACCCAGATCAATCAAAACAGATACAAAGCAGGATGAAGACATATAAAAATGAAATAATTTCATTTGACCTGTCACAACTCGTGGATTAACCACTGCCTCAGGCTGATTCATTGCATAGAATCTAGTCGTTGCCTTATGTTGACTTTGTGCTCTGTTATTCGATGTAGATGAGCCATCTTGGGATGCCTGTTCATGTCCTCGAGTGCCACTGCTAAACTGTCACCTCTGAGAGCCTTGTTGACTCTGCCTCAGTGGTTGGGTTACACTCATGTCTCTAACTAGACAATCTTTCCTAACATGTCCTGTGGCGAAGCGTTCGAACAAACCATCATTAACTAAGAGGAAGAGAACGTCAATAGCGGAATTATTGAAAATCACTAAAATTTAAAACTTTTTACAAAGAGATCCATATACTGGAAAAACTCTTTCATAAAGAACCAAAATAATTCAAATACATTCTGGTTTACTAGTACATCTCTTGTACCATTCCTTCTCGAGGATTACAAACATCAACTGCCCTGTTGAACTGTACATAGGCAGTATAAGAGTCTCGAGGCATCAAGCCAAAAATCTCATATCGGTTCATTAAACTAACTACTGACTCCAAGGACCTGATAGTATAGAGACGACACATAGGACTCTATATACAAAGCATGTCAGCCAATGTCTCCACCTAGATGTCACTACTGTCCCTACTGTTGCTGCTGTTCTTCACCTGTTGTAGGGTTTCTGCTTCTTCTTCTGTGTCTACCTAAAAAGTTGGATCCCACGAGGGTGAGACAATTGAAATTGTCCCAGCTAGAGATATAACTCTCCGCCAAAAATATTATTATTGCAATTAATGGAATGAAACTGAGCAGAAGAATCATAAGTATTCAACAGTAGGTAAATAATTATCTAAAGATACTAGAACAATGTTCTTCTCCAAAGTATTTCAGCTTGTAACTTGATAAGGCAGTATTGTCATTTATTTAGTAAGGAATATGAAGAACATGTATAACATTTATCTATGTAAGATATACTATGCAAAGTAACATCAACCAGTGATTCTCGTATTTCAATCTTAAGCAAATATGCTACACGGTTGATTACATTTTACACTCATACTTAAGCCCTGAGGAGATGAGGTATACCGCTCATACTCCAACCGACCATTGCGAAATTGAAATTGGTACCATACATAGGTCAATAGAAGAGTCAAATTCCCATGACCACATCTTCCTTAGTCAGTGTGAGGACCAAATGCAGGACATCATGTGTCTCTGCTAAATAGCTTTCCAGGGTATACTAGCAACTTCTCTATTAGAATTATAGTGGCATGATGTACTCTCTTTGCAATCGAGAGATTTCATGTTTATCTCACATCGATCTGGTATTAACATCATCGGGAGATTAGTGATACATCCATCCCGGCATTTGGGAGATTAGTGATACATCCATCCTGACATATATAATATAGGATTGAGAGTTTTAATGTTTACCTCACATCAATTCCTCCATTAGGGCATAAGGATATTCACACCCATAACCCCCACATACTCAATAGTATGCCCTCCAGGAGTTCCCATAGGAAAACTTGTTTCACCATCACCAACTACTGATGATGATGGATCTATGGTCAGGGCTCTACATGATAAGATTTCACTTGATTAATTAAGTACCTTACTATATTCTTTTAGCATCAGTCAGGTTTTCAAACATAATTCATTATAACAAATGCTACAAAGTATAAGTATTACTTTTATCAAGCCCTTTTCAAAGGTTTATAAAACATTGGGATCTCAATCCCTTATCACATCAGGGGCATTCTCATCCCTTAACATCTCATCATCATGACTAAGGAATATGGGTATTCAAACCCTCAATTCATCAAGAACACTTGTTACCACTTATCAGGTAACTTAATGCCTTCAGGTCATCTGACCAAGGTAAACATAATAATTGCAATGCAGGCATTTCACATGGCTCTTAAAGCTCATCAATCTTTTGTTACCTCTTATTAGGCAACACAGCATATTAGGGCTTACATGGCTCATAAACAATTTCATTAATAAAACATCATATCTCATACATGGCTATGTCCAACATCTCATGATACCTACATGATTAGTGCACATGATAACAGTTATATCAAATCACATATCAACACTATGCAATGTAAGAGTAAGATCACTATTTCCTTATTAGAGTTAGGATTTCCCAATTCATGTCAATTAGGAATACTTATCCCATTACCCAAATTAGGGTTATGTTTATCATCATATTGCCCAAGATTAGGGTTTCATACACTATAACCCAAGATTGGGGCTTCACATACCTTTACCCTATATTAGGGTTAGGATTACATATCAAGGTTTCACATAACATTACATAGCATTACTTTGGGTTAGAGTTTCACATCACATCATTGCATTAGGGTCTCATATAACATCAACCTTGATTAGAGTTTTACATAACATCTCTATATTAGGGATTCACTTAACATCACCCTTGATTAGAGTTTTACATAACATCTCTGTATTAGGGTTTCACTTAACATCACCCTTGATTAGGGTTTCTCATGACATCACCCTCAATTAGGGTTTCACATGGCATCACTCTTGATTAGAGTTTCACATGTCATCACCCTTAATTAGAGTTTCATATGAAATCACCCTCAATTAGGGTTTCACATGACATCACTCTCAATTAGGGTTTCACATGTCATCATTAACTTGAATTAAGGTTCAGTATAACTTTTCCTCAAATTAGGGTTTTTCATTATGTTACCCTGAATTGAGATTTCTCACATCATCACCCTAGATTAGGGTTACACCTAGCATTGCCCTAAATTAGGGTTGGGGTTCATCAACCTTCTCAATTAGGGTTTCATGATCTCTTTATCAAGGATGATGCCCTAATTACATATTTTATTCATGTTGTGAGTATTGAGATTTAACCATTACATGATTATTATACATGTATGGACCCTCTCTCTCTTATCCTCTTTAGGATGTCAATTACTTCAAACTTGATTAGGTTAGGTCAACTCAACTTGAAAGAAGGGTTGACATAGTGTATTAAGTCATTACTTCCATAAGCATCAAAGGTTAACCATTCAAAAGGTATTAATCACTTAAGTACCTTGAAGGTACAACCATTGTAATAATCTTTGATAGACATCATCAAGAATCATGTAGTTGATTGTGCTAATATGTCTTTAATCAATTAAACCTTCAAATGTCTTGAAGTACCTTGACCTCCATTCGGTCTTGAGGTGCGTGACCTCCATTCGGTCTTGCCTTACTTCTTCAATCGGTTTTGAAACTATTTGATCAATTTATTATTGAAACTGAATGAACCCTAAACGGTTTGTGAACAATTGCCCTTAAAATGGTCTGAGAACCGTTTGGTCCAAACCATCATGAAACTGTTTGGATCAACTAGGGTCTCCTCCTACCAATTGATTGGCTTTAGGGTTTGCTCTATTGAATCGATCATCAATTGATCCATTGAAGTACATCCAATTACAATCCTTAGATTTCCAATCATCCACCACATCCCTTAACCTCCAAACGGTCTTGAGACCATTTGGTCTCAAATGGTCTTGAGACTGTTTGCCTCCAAACAGTCTTGAGACCCTTTGGACCATCAACCAAGAAATTAACCCAATTCAATTAGGAATCCTTCAATCAATCAATTAGGGTTTGCAATCCATTGATCATTCTTTTAGAATTAATTATAATCAAATCAATTTGAGCTATTGAATTTTCACCAATCACATCAGCAATTAACCCCATACAGTTTTGAAGTTCAATTCATCCATTCGATCTTGAGATCCATTACCCATTCGGTTTTGGACTCAATTATCCATTTGATCTTGAAGTCAATTACCCATTCAATTTTAAATTGATTTACCCATTTGGTCTTGGTTTCAATTACCCATTCAGACTTGAGTAAATTACCCATTCGGTCTTGGGTTCAACTACCCATTCAGTCTTGGGTTCAACCATCCATTCGGTCTTGAACTCAATTGCCCATTTGGTCTTGAAACTGAATCAATTCATTCAGTTTTGAAACCAAATTAACTCAATCGGTTTTGAAACTGATTGCCCCCTTCTCTTGTTGAGGTGTGTGCTTAAGATAACATCATCATATTCAAGCTTCAAAACTTCGAAATCAGTTGTGATTCTTATGGTAATTTGAACAACTAATAAAAAGGAGACCGAGAAAGTAGAAATGTTCAACATATAATAAACAATTTGCAAGCAATAATGACATTTAAGGGTTCAAGTTATATAACCCTCCTTCAAAACTGAATCCAAGCTTCAAGCTCCACGTCTCCAATGGTGAATGAAGCTTTCACAACTTCCCAAGGCTCGTCCTCAAGTCTTTGAGTGAAAAGGAATGGCTAGGATTGAAGATTGAATGAATAAAAGAAGAAATCAAGCATTGATTTTCGATTTCCACCATGAAATCAAGGTTGAAGATGACTATGGAGCTTACCTACAGGTTGGGGCACGTCCTCCTGTTGCTCCTAAGATCCTTTGTATTCAACCAAAGCAAGGAAAGAAAAAGGGATCGAAAAAGCCTTTCATTTGGGTTGGAAATGGGATGTATATAAGGAAATTCAAGGAGAGAGAAAGTCTTATAATAATCCTTTAATTTCCAAAATTGGTGCCACTTACTCTCCTCCATCACTTGCATACAAAGCCATCTCCCCCACCTTGTAATTCCTCTTCATTATCCATAAATTAAAAGAAAGCAAATTAAGCACCTTAACCATTATAATAATATCCAAAATTGAGTGGATATTACTTTTCTTTTAACTAATGTGAGTGGGTTCTCCACTCACTTTAGATATTTCGTGGCCTTTGCAAGGCACAAGGACGTTTACACTTATGCAAATTCAACCATCTCAATTTTGGTTGAAGGGCACTTCAATTAATATATTTATTTTTGCACTAAATTGAATTAGGGTTTCAATTATGCTTAAATCTTGATTATTTTAATATCAAGATTCTCTCTCCTCCAAAGTGATTCAAATGAGATGCCCCACTCATTTTATTTTCTCTACATGATGCCAAGAAACATGAGGTACTCTCTATAAGTGGTATTTTGCATATTGAACCCTAGGTTTTGGGTAATTTGCACATTACACCAAATCTAGGTTTTAATGCACAACATTGCTTAACAAGCTCTTTCTTAGTGCTCAGGCTATCACAAGCCATACCTCTGCATCATTTTCATTTTTATGATGCTTCAACATTTTAGGAACATTTTACCATGTAACATTTGCAAGTTAACCCCTCAACTTGGGTAATTTGCACTTTAGTCCAAAATAGGCAAAACATTGATTTCAACATTATTCAAAAAGGACTAAAATTGAAACATAAGTCCCTCTTGAGCCTTAATTACTTTTCAAGAAATAAGAGCAAGTATATAATTAACTTTATTAAGCAAAACATCTAGGGTTAAAGCATAACCCAGGTCAGGGATGTTACAAATTATCCACCCCTAACAGGGATTTTGTCCCCGAAATCATCAAGAGAAAAGAGAAGGGTAATTCCTCCTCATATCTTCCTCTAGCTCCCACATAGCTTCTTCAATGCCACGATGATGCCAGAGAACTTTCATAAGACATATGTCTTTCTTTTTCAGATTTTTAATTCTTTTGTCAAGGATCATCATAGGTCCTTCAACATGTGATATATCATCATTCAATTCTACCTCCACAGGTTGCAGAACTAACTCTTTATTAGGGTGACACTTTCTCAGCATGGAGATATGGAACACTGGATGCAACTTATGCAACTCAAGTGGTAACTCCAGCTTATAGGCTACCTTTCCAATCCGTTCAATGATTGGATAAGGCCCCATAAATCTAGGAGCTAACTTTCCCTTCCTTCCAAATCTAAGAACGCCTTTCCAAGGTGAGACTTTGAGATATACTCTATCTCCAACTAGGAATTTTAAAGGTCTTCGCCTTCTGTCGGCGTACGACTTATGTCTATCATGTGCAGTCTTTAATTGTTGTTGTATTACTTTTATCTTCTCAGTTGTCTGCTGCACAAGCTCAGGACCCAAAAGTTGATATTCTCCTATTTCATACCAACATAAAGGAGATCTATAACATCTACAATATAATGCTTCATATGGTTCCATATCAATACTGTGCTGATAGCTATTATTGTAAGAAAATTCTATCAAGCTCAGGTGTAGATCCCAACTTCCTACAAACTGAAGGACACATTCCCTAAGCAAGTCCTCCAAGGTTTGTATGGTCCTCTCAGATTGTCCATATGTCTGTGGGTGAAAGGTTGTACTAAACCTTAACTGTGTACCCAAAGCTTTGTGTAGTTGTTCCCAAAAATGACTCATGAATTGGGGACCTCTATCAGAAACAATAGAAACTGGAATCCCGTGCAACTGTACTATCTCATCTACATATATCTGTGTCAGCTTCTCAACAGTGTAGGTTGTTTTAACAGGAAGGAAATGTGTTGTCTTAGTCAACCTATCAACTATCACCCATATGGAATCATGACCTTTGGTTGTTTTAGGCAAACCAACCACAAAGTCCATGGTCACATGATCCCATTTCCACTATGGTATAGGAAAATGTTGCATTATTCCTGTGGGCTTTTGATGTTCATCTTTAACCTACTAACACACCGGACACCGCATAACAAACTCAGCTACATACTTCTTCAATCCTGGCCACCAATACATACCCTTCAAGTTATGATACATTTTGGTGCTCCTTGGATGCATTGCATACATCGAAGAATGAGCTTGCTCCAAGACTAACTTCCTCAAGTCATTGGCATCAGGTACCACCATCCTACCATGGTAACAGACTACCTGATCCTCTGACTCATGAAAGCCATCCCATTTCTCACTACCATACTCTGACTGGATCTGCTGAACCACAGTATCAGCTTGCTGCGCTTCTTTAATTTGTTGTCTCAGAGTAGGTTTTATGTTCATCTCAGCTAACAGTCCGGCTAACAATGATACCTTAAGTTGTACATTGTTTTTCCTCAAGGAGATAAGCATATCTCTTTTAAAGCACACTAAGGAGTTCAACTGTGCTTTATCTAAGGCTGGTGATGATGATTTCCTATTTAGTCCATCAGCCACTACATTGGCCTTCCCTGGATGATAATCAATTGTACAATCGTAGTCCTTGAATAACTACATCCATCGGCGTTGTCTCATGTTCAACTCATGTTGTGAGAAGATATATTTTAGATTCTTGTGGCCTGTGAAAATCTGAAATGTTTCTCCATAGAGATAATGTCTCCAGATCTTCAAAGCATGGGCCACAGCAACTAGCTCTAGATCATGTGTAGGATAATTTTCCTCGTGTTTCTTGAGCTGTCGAGAAGCAAAAGAAATCACTTGATTATCATGCATCAACACACATCCTAGTCTATTCTTAGATGCATCACAGAAAACTATGTACCCCTTCCCTTGCTCAGGTAACACCAGAACATGTGCACTTGTTAACCTTTCTTTCAACAACTGGAAAGAATGTTGACATTTGTCATTCCAGACAAAAGGAACCTCCTTCCTAGTCAACTTGGTTAGGGGTAAATCTATAGAACTAAAGTTCTTAATGAACCTCCTATAATAGCCTGCCAATCCTAGAAAACTGCTTATCTCTGTTGGTTTCTTTGGCTGTTCCCATTGTAGGACAAATTCTACCTTCTTAGGATCAACACGGATACCTGAGGCAGATATTACATGTCCTAGAAAAAAACTTCAGGTAACCAGAATTCACATTTGTTAAACTTAGCATACAACTTATGCTCTCTTAGCAAAGTTAAAGCCTAACAGAGGTGCTGCTCATGTTGTTGAGCATCCTTACTGTATATCAAGATGTCATCTATGAAACTACTATGAACTCATCAAGAAAAGGTCGAAAGATTCTATTCATGAGTTCCATGAATGCAGCGGGTGCATTAGTTAGTCCAAACGACATAACTATGAACTCATAGTGACCATACCTTGTCCTAAAGGCAGACTTAGGTATGTCACTCTCCTTGATACACAACTGATGATATCCTGACCTCAGATCTATCTTAGAGAAGACAGTTGCACCACACAACTGATCAAACAAGTCATCAATCCTTGGAAAAGGATACTTGTACTTTATAGTTACTTTATTCAACTATCTGTAATCAATGCATAACCGCATCGATCCATCCTTCTTCTTAACAAAGAGAACCGGAGCACCCCATGGTGAAGTACTCGGTCGGATAAAACCTTTCTCAAGTAACTCCTGCAACTGTTTCTTGAGCTCTGCCATCTCAGCGGGTACCATTCTATACGGTGTTTGTGCCATTGGATGTGTTCCTGGGATTAGATTAATTTCAAAATCAATCTCTCGGGGTGGAGGTACACCTGGAAGTTCCTCAGGGAACACATCTTCAAATTCCCTAACTATCAGAACTTCAGAAAGATTAGAACTCTCCATTGTGGTGTCTACCACATGTGCCAAGAATGCAAAGCATCCTTGCCTCATCAGCTTTTCATCTACCATGGCTGACACAAGACAGGTTGGAAGAATCTTTCTATCTCCCTGAAAGATCCATGTGTCCCCACCATCACTGAACACAGCTTGCTTGGACTTACAATCTAAGACAACCTTATACTTTTCAAGGGTGTCCATCCCAATAATTATATCAAATCAGTGAATTTCAAGTGGTATGAGTTCCACATGAATGTGATGTTTAGAAAAGGAAAGAATGCAGGGAGAACACACCTCCCGCAGCACTGCAGATCCCAACAAAGGAGTTTCTAACAACAGACTATCTGCTCTATGACTGACAGTCATGTTGCAGTCAAAGATCACTCTTCGAGTGATGAAGGAATGCGTAGCACCCAGATCAATTAAAATAGATATGAAGCAGGATGAATACATATAAGAATGAAATAGTTCCATCTGACCTGTCACAACTTGAGGGTTGAATATTGCTTCGGGTTGATTCATCGCATAGAATCTCGTCGTTGCTTGCTGTTGACCCTATGCTCGATTGTTGGGTGTCGACGATCCAGCTTGGGACACTTGTCCACGTCCTCCAGCGCCACTCAGAAACTGTCACCTCTGAGAGCCTTGCTGACTCTGCCTCTGAGGTTGAGTCACACTTGCTTCTCTAGCTCAGCAATATTTCATCAAATATCCCATCTTTCCACATATAAAACATCCTCTGTTCCCTGACTGTGGCCTAGATGGTCCTGTTACCGACATTGATGCTGAGTTGTGGGTTCCTTCTGGTGGTAAACTACGGCCTCTACCCCTATTCGACATCCATTGCGTCTGGGTATTAAACCTTGGTGGAGCTATTGGTGCAGAAAATCTTGGTTTCTTGAAACTTTTGGACCCTTGTCCTTAGAACTAAGTATACACCTTCTTACTCTTGGTTTGACACTTCTCAGTCACTGATCTTTCTATCCGTCTGACGGACTCCACAAAAGTGGCAAACCTCTCCCTGTTCTCCAAAGCAGACACAGGAGTGGTCAAATCAGCATTCAACTCTTTCTCAAAATTCTGAATTCTTTCCTCATCAGTAGCTTCCATATGCGAACATAACCGTAAAAGCTCCATGAACTTAGCTTCATACTCGCTAATTTTCATTGGTCCTTACCTTAACCTCTCAAACTGAGAGATCTTCTCATCTAGAAACATCTTAGGAAAGTATCTATTGACTAATTCTCGTCGGAATACTTCCCATCCGATCTCAACACCTGGCCTCTTGCCTTCTTCTATGGTCCACTAGTGACCAAAACTCCCTTTTAGAAGGTACACTGCATGCCTCACCTTCTCTGCTTCAGGGATATTAAGGATTCTGAAGGCCTTCTCCAGCTCAGTAAGCCACATGTTTGCATCTGCTGGGTCATCTGTACCAGCATACTTTGTGGCTCCAACCTGGTGAAGTCATTCAAAAGTCTTGTCGGTACCCTATCCTTCATGGTGAGTTGGTGCCCTAGGCACATGTGGTGGCATCCTATCCGCCATATGCGTCATGGTTTCCATGAACTGACCAAACATATCATGGAAGGCTAGGTTCTCTATCATGGTTGGGTCATACCGGGGATGTTCAGGTGCCAATTCCTCCCTAGCTTGGTCCCTTACACCTCCTCCTAGTGCAACAACGCTACTCTCAGTAGCATGTTCTTCGTGTGATCCAGACATCTTGAAGTTCTTCTTCTCCTCCTATATGAGCAGAAGACACTATCAGATATTCTGGAAGACACTAGAACAGACTCAATAACCTTAATCCTATGTCTATGTAGACTCAACAAACCTAGAGCTCTGATACCACTAAACTGTGGTGAAGCGTTCGAACAAACCGTCATTAACTAAGAGAAAGCGAACGTCAACAGTGGAATTCCTGAAAAATCACTAAAAATTAAAACTTTTTACAAAGAGATCCATATACTGGAAAAACTCTTTCATAAAGAACCAAAGTAATTCAAATACATTCTGGTTTACTAGTACATCTCTTGTACCATTCCTTCTTGAGGATTACAAACATCAACTGCCCTGTTAAACTTTACATAGGCAGTATAAGAGTCTCGAGGCATCAAGCCAAAAATCTCAGATCGGTTCATTAAACTAACTACTGACTCTGAGGACCTAAGAGTATAGAGACGACACATAGGACTCTATATACAAAGCATGATAGCCAGTGTCTCCACCTGGATGTCACTGTTGTCCCTGCTGCTGTTGCTGCTGTTCTTCACCCGTTGTTGGGTTTCTGCTTCTTCTTCTGCGTCTACCTAAAAAGTTGGATCCCATGGGGGGTGAGACAATTGAAATTGTCCCAGCGAGAGATATAACTCTCCTCCAGAAATATTATTATTGCAATTAATGGAATGAAACTGAGCAGAAGAATCATAAGTACTCAACAGTAGGTAAATCTATTATCTAAAGATATTAGAACAATGTTCTTCTCCAAAGTATTTCAGCTTGTAACTTGATAAGGCGGTATTTTCATTTATTCAGTAAGGAATATGAAGATATTGTATAACATTTATCTATCTAAGATATACTAAGGAAAGTAACATCAACCAGCGATTCTCATATTTCAATCTTAAGCATATACGCTACAAGGCTGATTACATTTTACAATCATACTTAAGCCCTGAGGAGATGAGGTATACAGCTCATACTCCAACCGACCATTGCGAAATCGAAATCGGTACCATACATAGGTCAATAGAAGAGCTGGATTCCCATGACCTCATCTTCCTCAGTCAGTGTGAGGACCAAATGCAGGACATCTTGTGTCTCTGCTAAATAGCTTTCTAGGGTATACTGGCAACTTCACTATTAGAGTTACAGTGGCGTGTTGTACTCTCTTTGCAATCGAGAGATTTCATGTTTATCTCACATCGATCTGGTATTAACATCATCGGGAGATTAGTGATACATCAATTCCGACATTCGAGAGATTAGTGATACATCCATACCGACATATATAATGAAGGATTGAGATATTTAATGTTTACCTTACATCAATTCCTCCATTAGGGTGTAAGGATATTTGCGCCCATAACCCCCACATACTCAATAGTATGCCCTCCTGGAGTTCCCATAGGAAAACTTATTTCACCATCACCAACTACTGACGATGATGGATCTATGGTTCGAGCTCTACATGATAAGATTTCACTTGATTAATTAAGTACCTTACTATATTCTTTTAGCATCAGTTAGGTTTTCAAACATAATTCATTATAACAAATGCTACAAAGAATAAGTATTACTTTTATCAAGCCCTTTTCAAAGCTTTATAATACATTGGGATCTCAATCCCTTGTCACATCTGGGGCATTCTCATCCCTTAACATATCATCATCATGACTAAGGAATATGGGTATTCAAACCCTCAATTCATCAAGAACACTTATTACCACTTATCAGGTAACTTAATGCCTTCAGGTCATCTGACCAAGGTAAACATAATAATTGCAATGCAGGCATTTCACATGGCGCTTAAAGCTCATCAATCTTTTGTTACCTATTATTAGGCAACACATCATATTAGGTCTTACAAGGCCCATAAACAATTTCATTAATAAAACATCATAGCTCATACCTGGCTATGTCCAACATCTCATGATACCTGCATGATTAGTGCACATGATAACAGTTATATCAAATCACATATCAACACTATGCAATGTAAGAATAACATCACTATTTCCTTATTAGAGTTAGGATTTCCCAATTCATGTCAATTAGGAATACTTATCCCATTACCCAAATAAGGGTTATGGTTTATCATCATATTGCCCAAGATTAGGGTTTCATACACTATAACCCAAGATTAGGGCTTCACATACCTTTACCCTATATCAGGGTTAGGATTACATATCAAGGTCTCACATAACATTACATAGCATTACTTTGGGTTAGAGTTTCACATCACATCATTGCATTAGGGTCTCATATAACATCACCCTTGATTAGAGTTTTACATAACATCTCTGTATTAGGGTTTCACTTAACATCACCCTTGATTAGAGTTTTACATAACATCTCTGTATTAGGGTTTCACTTAACATCACCCTTGATTAGGGTTTCTCATGACATCACCCTCAATTAGGGTTTCACATGACATCACCCTTGATTAGAGTTTCACATGTCATCACCCTTAATTAGAGTTTCATATGACATCACCCTCAATTAGGGTTTCACATGACTCTCAATTAGGGTTTCACATGTCATCATTATCTTGAATTAAGGTTCAGTATAACTTTTCCTCAAATTAGGGTTTTTCATTATATTACCATGAATTGAGATTTCTCACATCATCACCCTAGATTAGGTTTACACCTAGCATTTCCCTAAATTAGGGTTGGGGTTCATCAACCTTCTCAATTAGGGTTTCATGATCTCTTTATCAAGGATCATACCCTAATTATGTATTTTATTCATGTTGTGAGTATTGTGATTTAACCATTACATGATTATTATACATGTATGGACCCTCTCTCTCTTTCATCCTCTTTAGGATGTCAATTACTTCAAACTTGATTAGGTTAGGTCAACTCAACTTGAAAGAAGGGTTGACATAGTGTATTAAGTCATTACTTCCATATGCATCAAAGGTTCACCATTCAAAAGGTATTAATCACTTAAGTACCTTGAAGGTAAAACCATTGTAATTACCTTTGATAGACATCATCAACAATCATGTAGTTGATTGTGCTAATATGTCTTGAATTAATTATACCTTCAAACGGTCTTGAAGTACCTTGACCTCCATACGGTCTTGAGGTGCTTGACCTCCATTCGGTCTTGCCTTACTTCTTCAATCAGTTTTGAAACTATTTGATCAATTTATTATTGTAACCAAATGAACCCTAAATGGTTTGTGAACAATTTCCCTTCAAATGGTCTCAGGACCGTTTGGTCCCAAATGGTCTCAAGACCGTTTGGTCCAAACCATCATGAAACCAATTGGATCAACTAGGGTCTCCTCCTACCAATTGATTGGCTTTAAGGTTTGCTCTAATGAATCGATCATCAATTGATCCATTTAAGTACATCCAATTACAACCCTTGGATTTCCAATCATCCATCACATCCCTTAACCTCTAAATGGTCTTGAGACCATTTGGACCCTCAACCAAGAAATTAACCCAATTCAATTAGGAATCCTTCAATCAATCGATTAGGGTTTGCAATCCATTGATCATTCTTTTAGAATTAATTATAATCAAATCAATTTGAGCTATTGAATTTTATCAATCACATCAGCAATTAACCCCATACGGTTTTGAAGTCCAATTTATCCATTCAATCTTGAGATCCATTACCCATTCAATTTTGGACTCAATTATCCATTCGATCTTGAAGTCATTTACCCGTTCAGTTTTGAATTAATTTACCCATTCAATCTTGAGTTCAATTACCCATTAGGTCTTAAGTAAATTACCCATTCGGTCTTGGGTTCAACTACCCATTCGGTCTTGGGTTCAACCATCCATTTGGTCTTGAACTCAATTGCCCATTCGGTCTTGAAACCGAATCAATTCATTTGGTTTTGAAACCGAATTAACTCAATCAGTTTTGAAATTGATTGCCCCCTTCTCTTGTTGAGGTGTGTGCTTAAGATTACATCATCATATTCAAGCTTCAAACCTTCAAAATCAGTTGTGATTCTTATGGTAATTTGATCAACTAATAAAAAGGAAATCGAGAAAGTAGAAAGGTTCAACATATAATGAACAATTTGCAAGCAATAATGACATTTAAGGGTTCAAGTTATATAACCCACCTTCAAAACTAAATCCAAGTTTCAAGCTACACGTCTCCAATGATAAATGAAGCTTTCACAACTTCCAAAGGCTCGTCCTCAAGTCTTTGAGTGAAAAGGAATGGCTAGGATTGAAGATTGAATGAAGAAAAGAAGAAATCAAGCATTGCTTTTTGATTTCCACCATGAAATCAAGGTTGAAGATGACTATGGAGATTACCTACAGGTTGGGGCACGTCCTCCTATTGCTCCTAAGCTCCTTTGCATTCAAACAAAGCAAGGAAAGAAAAAGGGATCAAAAAAGCCTTTCATTTGGGTTGGAAATGGGATGTATATAAGGAAATTCAAGGAGAGAGAAAGTCTTATAATAATCCTTTAATTTACAAAATTGGTGCCACGTACTCTCCTACATCCCTTGCATAAGAATCCATATCCCCCACCTTGTAATTCCTCTTCATTATCCATAAATTAAAAGAAAGCAAATTAAGCACCTTAACCATTATAATAATAATATCCAAAATTTAGTGGATATTACTTTTCTTTTAACTAATGTGAGTGGGTTCTCCACTCACTTTAGATACTTCGTGGCCTTTGCAAGGCACAAGGAAGTTCACACTTATGAAAATTCAACCATCTCAATTTTGGTTGAAGGGCAATTCAATTAATATATTTATTTTTGCATTAAATTGAATTAGGGTTTCAATTATGCTTAAATCTTGATTATTTTAATAACAAGATTCTCTCTCCTCCAAAGTGATTCAACTGATATGCCCCTCTCATTTTCTTTTCTCTACATGATGCCAAGAAACATGAGGGAATCTCTAGAAGTGGTATTTTTCATATTGAACCCTAGGTTTTGGGTAATTTGCACATTACACCAAAACTAGGTTTTAATGCACAACATTGCTTAACAAGCTCTTTCTTAGTGCTCAGGCTATCACAAGCCATACCTCTGCATTATTTTCATTCTTATGATGCTTCAACATTTGAGGAACATTTTACCATGTAACATTTGCAAGTTAACCCCTCAACTTGAGTAATTTTCACTTTAGTCCAAAATAGGCAAAACATTGATTTCAACATTATTCAAAAAGGGCTAAAATTGAAACATAAGTTCCTCTTGAGTCTTAATTAATTTTCAAGAAATAAGAGCAAGCATATAATTAACTTTATTAAACAAACCATCTAGGGTTAAAGCATAACCTAGGTCAGGGATGTTACATGTCCCATCTTCCCACATTTATAACAGACCATGTTCTCCCACTGTGGTCTAGATGGTCCTATTATTGACATTGATGTTGAGCTGTGGGCTCTCTACAGTGGTAAACTGCAACCTATACCCTTGTTGGATGTACACTGTGTCTGGCTGTTGAACCTCGATGGTGATGTTGGTGCAGAAAACCTTGGTTTCTTAAAACTCTCAGACCTCTATCCTTGAAACTGTGTATACACCTTCTTACTGTTGGCCTGACACTTCTCAGTCATGGACCTTTCTATCCGCCTAACTGACTCCACAAAGGTGGTAAATATCTCTCTATTCTCTAGAGCAGATACGGGTGTGGTCAAATCAGTGTTCAAACATTTCTCAAAATGCCAAATCCTCTCCTCATCTGTAGCAGCCATGTGCAGACAGAACCATAGAAGCTCCATAAACTTAGCTTCATACTCACTAATGCTCATTGGTCCTTGTCTTTTCCACTCAAACTGAGAAATCTTATCATCTAAATAAGTCTTGGGAAAATATCTACTAACATATTCACATCAGAATTCTTCCCATCCGACTTCAACACCTGGCCTTTTGCCTTCTTTTATGGCCCACCAATGGCCAGCACTCCCCTTCAATAGGTACACCGTATGTCTAACCTTCTCAGCTTATGGGATATTAAGGATTCTGAAAGCCTTTTCTAGCTCAGTCAGCCACATGTCTGCGTCTGGTGGGTCAACTGTACCAGCAAAATCATTGGCTTCTACCTGTCAAAGCCGTTCAAAAGTCTTACCAGCTCCATGTCCCTCATTGTGAGATGGTGCCCTAAGTGCAGGTGGTGGCATCCTATCCACCATATGTTTCATCATCGTCATAAACTGCCCAAACAGAGTATGGAAAGCTGGGTTTTCTAGTACATCCTGGTTAAGTTGGGGATGTTCAGGTACTAGTTCTTCCCCATCATGATCCCTTGCACCTACTCCTGGTACAACAACATTACTTTTCAGCAACATGTTCTTCATGTGATCCAACCATCTTCAAGCTTTACTTCTTCTCCTGAGAGCAGAAGTCACTATTAGATAAACTTGAAGATACTAGAACAGACTCAACGACCTCAATCTTATGTCTCTGTAGACTCAGCGAACCTAGAGCTCTGATACCACTAAGTTGTCATGACTCGTCGACAAAACCATTACATATTAATGCGGAAGAAAACATTAGTAGCAGATTAACAAAAAAAATCACTAAAAACTAAAACTATTTACAAAGAGATCCATTTCCAGGAAACTCTTATAATAGGAACCAAAATATTATATACATTCTTGTCCACAAAGTACATATCATGTACCTTCTCTTCTCGAGGATTACATACAACAGTTGCTCTGTTAAATCTACACATAGCAACATAAGACCTCGAGGCATTCAATGACAAAATCTCATATTGATCATAAAAGCTCTAACTATAACTCCTAGGACCTGAGAGTACAGAGACAACTCGTATGACTCATATTTACAAGACACGATAGTCAGTAACTCCACCTGAGATGTTACTGTTGTCCCTGATGCTGTTGTCCTTCCCCTACTGCAGGGTTTCTACCTCCTCGTCCTCGTCCACCTTAAAAATGTTGGATTCCACGGGGGTGAGACAATTGAAATTGTCCCAGCGAGAGATATAACTCTCTGCCAAAAACATTATTATTGCGAATAAATATAAATAAACTAAGCAGAGGAATATCTATTGAAAAGTAGGATTAAATCATTATTAAGCATAATAGAGCAATATCATTTATTCATTTTATTAAGGAAAATGAAGAACATGTATAATATTTATCCACTATAGGATACAATAAGCAATGTAACATCAACCAATGATTTCTGTAATTCGTTCTTAAGCAAATATGCTACACGACTGATTACATTTTACAATCATTCTTATGCCCTGAGGAAGTGAACCATACCGCTCAAATCCAACCTTCGGTTGCGAAACCCAAATTCGATGCCATACAAGATCAAAGGAAGAGTCGGACTCCTCGATCTCATCTGCCTCAGTCTGTGTGAGACCACAAGTAGGACCGTAGTCTCTTGCTTAAGTGACGTCAGTCACAGGGTTAGCTCTCATAGGCTACCCATCCTCTAGCTCGCCTTGGTACAGGTCTCGGCGCTAGTAAATTTGAGCCACAGGCCAGTTCACCGTTCTCTCTGAGCCATGAACACATTTATGCTCTATCATACTGAGCCATGGGTCTATTCACCATGCTCTTATACACATATTGAGTCTACAACCAAAGTTGCACTCTAATTCTCCTATTTTCGGCTAGGAGTAACCCCACATATTCAATAATATACGCTCCAGATTAACCAGCAGGTAAACTCGTTTCACCATCACCAACTACTGACGATGATGGATCTATAGCCAGGGCTCTACATGATAATATTCCACATGATTATTTAAGTATATTACCATATTCTTTTAGCATCAGTCAAGTTTTCAAACAAGAATTATTATAACAAATGCTACAACGAAATAATACTCCTTACAAGTACTTTTCAAAACTTTATAAAGCATTGGGATCTCAATCCCTTGTCTCATTATTGGGAATTCATGTCCCTCAACATCACCATCATCATATTTATTGGATCTGGGTATTCAAACCCTTAGTTCATCACTGAACATAGTTACCTCTTATCAGGTAACTATTACCTTCAGGTCATCTGACCAAGGTATTCAAGATACTTGTTACACAAGCATTTCACATAGTTCACCAGGCATATTCAACTTCTTGTTACGTATCACTAAGCAACAAATAAAGTAATGGCTCACAAGGCCCATTAACATCATAGCTCATACCTGGTTATGCTTATCATCTCATGATACATGCATGGTTAGTAACTTGATAACAACCATATCAATTACATATCAACAATATGAAATACAAGGATAACTTCATTATTTCCTCATTAGGGTTAGGGTTTCCCATCTTTATCAATTAGGGTTTCACATCACATCACCATTTATTAGAGTTTCACATAACATTACCCTATATTAGGGTTTCACATAACATCACCATTTATTAAAGTTTCACATAACATTACCCTATATTAGGGTTTCACATAACATCACCATTTATTAGAGTTTCACATAACATTACCCTATATTAGGGTTTCACATAACATCACCACATATTAGGGTTTCAAATCACATCACCCTGTATTAGGGTTTCACATCTTTATCAATTAAGGTTTCACATAACCTTACCCTATATTAGGGTTTCTCAACCCATTACTCAAAATTAGGGTTAGGGATTCTCATTCTCCCATTATTAGGGTTTTATGATTACCTCATTAATCCAAACCCTAAATTAGTGCTTCCACATGTCTTGAAGCACATAGTATTATTTGAGTATTAAATCATACTTATCATTGTTCCATATACTAGGAACATGCATCGTCATCATACCTTAACAATTGACTTAACCTTTCACTAAGTACATGCACCTATGCTTATCATAGTGCAGTGAGTTTATTACTTTCATAGGCATCGAATGTCAATCACTATAATTATACTAATCACCTAAGTACTTTATAGTTACTTCCATTGGAATCATACTTGAAATACTCATCAACCACTTATGGGATTGTTAGTACTCACATGATTGAATCAATTAGTCCTTCAAACAGTTTGGACCAATTACACCTTCAAACGGTTTGAGACTGTTTAGACCTTCAATCGGTCTTGGTCTAGTTGAACCTTCAAATGGTCTTGGACCTTCAAATGGTTTGGAACAATTACACCTTCAAACGGTTTGAGACCGTTTAGACCTTCAAACGGTCTTGGTCTAGTTGAACCTTCAAACGGTCTTGGCCCAATTGATCTTATAAATTTTGAAAATGTTTAACCCTAAACGGTTTGAGACCGTTTGGTCTTTAATTAATTTGAATATTGATTAACCCTAAATTGTTTGAGACCGTTTGATCCTCAAACGGTTTGAGAATGTTTAGTCCTCAAATGGTTTAAGACCGTTTGGTCAATTCAGCTTGAAACCGTTTAACCCTAAATTAGGGTTATGATCTCAATTGATTTAGGGCTTTGAACCCAATTGAGCTAGGGTTCTGAAATTAATTGAATTTGATTTGTTTGAAGTTATTAGGTCATGAGACCAATCAATCCTTGAACCTATTGAAACCATTTAGTCTCTAACAGTTTGAAACCGTTTGCCCTCCAATCAGTTTTGAAACTGTTTGGTCACCAAATGGTTTTGAAACCGTTTGGTCTCTAAACGGTTTTGAAACTGTTTGACCAATTAACAATGAAACTTTTTGCTCTTGATATTTCTTTAGGTGTGTGCTAAGATGATGGCATCATCATCAAGCTTCAGACCTCCAATTTCTACTATCATATACATGATGAATTCAGCAATTATTCAAGAAGGAATAAAAGATCAACATATGTTGAGAAATTGAAATCAATAATAACGTTGATGGGTTCAAGTTATATAACCCACCTTAAAAGTAGCTTCAAAGATTCAAGATTCACGTCTCTAATGGTGAATGAAGCTCCTTACACTAGCCAAGGCTCATTTACAACTCTTTGGATGCAAAGGATAGACAAGGTTGAGCATTGGTTGGAAGAGAGAAGAAAATCAATGTTGAAATCCGATTTCAACCATCAATTCAAGGTTGAAGATGATCATGGAGCTTACCTTTAGCTTGGGGAACATTTTCCTCCTGCTCCTAAGCTCCTTGTTCATCATCCACAGCAAAGAAAGAAAGTGATTTGCAAAATAGCCTTTCAAGTAAGGAGAAAATCAAGTATATGTAATTAATCTTCTAGGAGAGAGAAAGTAGAAGGAATTTCATCCATTTCCTTGTCACATGCCCCCTCCCTTCCTTTATTCTGAAGCCAACATACTTTCCTTCAAATTCCTCTCATTTATCCTTGAATTAAAAGCACCCACTTTAAGCATTTTAATTAATATAATACTATTATCCATTTTTAGTGGACATTTCTTTTTAATTAACAAATGTGAGTGGGTTTCTTCACCTACTTAGGATATTTTGGTGAAACTCAAGGTATTTGAACGTCCTTGCATTATAGGATTTCAACCACAGCCTTTTTAATTGATTGGCACTTCAATTAATATATTTATTTTTGCTACAAATTAAATTAGGGTTTCAATTATGCTTAAATCTTGATTATTTTATTATCAAGATTATCTCTCCTCAAATGTAGTTCAAACAAGACACTCCTTTCTTTTTATTTTCTCTAAATGATACCAAGAATTAGTAGGGACATAATTGAAGTGGTATTTTACATATTCAACCCTAGATTTTGGGTAATTTGCAAATTACACCAAAACTAGCATTCAATGCATAAACATTATTCAAACAAGCTCATTTTTGGAACTTAGGCTTGTGGAAGCCATACCTCAACATCATTCTCATTATTATGATGCTATAACACTTGAGGAACATTTATCATGTAACATTTTCCAGGTAACCCCTTAAATTGGGTAAATTGCACTTTAGTCCAAACATGTAAAATATTGCTTCAACATTATTCAAATAGGACCAAAATTGGAGCATAAGCCCTCCTTTAGTCTTAATTACTTTTCAAAAGATAAGGAAAAGAATCTAAATGACTTACTTAAGCAAAAATCCCAGGGTTAAGGCATAACCCAGGTCAGGGATGTTACAAGTTCTTCATCCACGACGGAGAGGAAGAATTGGTGGTAAAGGGTTACATTGATGCAAGCTTCCAGACTAATCAAGATAATTACAAATCGCAATCAGGATTTTTATTTTGCCTAATTAATGGAGTTGTAAGCTAGAAGGGTTCCAAGAAAGAGACAGTTGTCAATTCTACAAAAGTGGTCGAGTATATTACTGCATTGAATGCAACAAAGGAGGTTGTATGGACCAAGAAGTTCATTATAGAACTTGGGGTCATTCCAAGCATCAACGACACAATCAAGCTATATTGTGACAACAATGCAGTTGTTGTACAAGCTAAGGAACCCAAATCACATCAATGCTCAAAGCATATACAAAGGCAGTTCCATCTCATACGAGAGATCGTATAGCGAGGAGATGTAAAGATTTGCAAAGTACCAACTGAAAACAATCTTGATGACTCCTTGATAAAAGCACTTTCACAGTAGAAGCATGATGGACATTTAAGATCACTTGGAATACAATTCATAGGTGATTGACTCTAAGTGAAAGTGGGAGTCTGTTGGTATGTATGCCTAGAGAGCCAATCATGTGATGATTGTAATGGCATAATTTGTAAATGATTTGATTATTACTAAAAGGCAAGCTTCCAATTCATTCTGTTTAATTCAGTTATGAGATAATGATGTAACGTTCTAAATGTCTAGAGAAAAATATTACTCAATGATGTATGCCTTCAGGTATATGACTTGGAAAAATGAGATCATATGGATTTTAAGAGTATATATATTCTCATTATGTCCTTGATCGGTTGTTATTGTGGAAGGTTGATAGACAATAATAACACATAAGATCAAAGTGTGAGTTGGTTCATGATAGAATCTCATTAGTCATGATATGGCAATAATAAACCAAGAACAAAGATACATGTTAGAGAATAATGTATCAGACAGACCCACCGTGAGACTGAAACATGGAAGCCATCATCATGGAAGTCATATTCTATTCTCACAGTGATGGTGGTGGTCATGGTTATTAGACCTGAAATCACTGCACTCATCACATGTATTTTGGTATGCTTTGACATCATCAAATGCAGTCCTGAAACATGGGTTGTTATATCGGTGATGATTGGGTGGATGTGACACATGGGAACTGAATGTGAGTGATAGAGATGGGATTTTTTCAACCTACAGGAGTATTATATCCTATCCCTCTTAATTAGTGAGACTGAGAAATGCATGCCCATGAACATGTGAGTCAATATGTGATCATCAACTTACATATATATCAGACAGTCTGCTCTAGTTCAAGAAACAAGATTGAATGTTGAAGAGGGTGACTACTCCATGCCTCGAGTTCAATTTGGAAATCAGTGACAAAGGAACTATACAAGCATTGTCACACCATACACAGATTGTAGGCTGAAGTTGTTCCCCACTTTCCATTCACTTGAGTAGCACCGATGTATGACTAGGATCCACTCTTTGTTTGTGATGTCATTAGTTAGTTATGGGCATTCACTTCTAACGTGATATGGGACCTATAGGGTCACACATATGGTCTTGACCTAGAAGAGGAGTTTAATCTTGAATGACAATTGAATTGATTACTAAACCATTTAGGTATTCAATTCATGCAACAAGCAGCCAGACTACACTGCCAAACACCTGTCTCATGGCATGAATCGTTCGTCTGGAGTGCCAAACGGTCGTCGCATGGGTTGAGATGGGAACTTGGAGAGCCAAGTTGATTCAAGTTGAAATTGGCTATGGGTTGAATCGACTGGCTTGACTTGGCTAACTAGATGATTGTCAGGGTGATCGAGATAGCTGTCTCACATGGGCAAGATGGCTAAGTTTGACCGAGGGAAGGTTCTATATATTTCCATATTTGTTTGGATTGCACATTACTTGTTGTGTAAAGAATTAGTGTGTAACATTAATGGGAATCAAATTGCCAATTTTGTGTGTGGTTGGGAAAGCACTAGATGGCCGTCTAGAAAGCAAGCCGACCGTCTGGCATGTCAAACGACTGGTTCAGCTGATGTAAGTTGCAAAAGTTGTAGAACTGTTGTGAAAATTAAGATCTTCCAGTCCCTTCCACTCCCACATAGACTAGGAACCTGACCCAAACCCCGCCTATAAATAGAGGGGTATAGGGGATTTTCAGAGCTTAAAGAGATAATTGAGAATCAGTTTCTCTAACAAGTATTATGCTCTATGGTTGTGGTAACCATGAGACCTCACAAAAGTCCTACCCGACTAGGGAGGGATATCAAGGGAGAGAACAACTGAGGTCATTGTTATGGGAGAGAAAGTTGGTGACTACTACGCCAATGGGAGGGACAACTCCTTCCTGTCTGTTCTAGAAGGATGATATGAGTTCTAGGCGGTACATGTGGACTTATCTAGAGGTGGGAGGCCATTGTCTTCCGCTAGTAGGGCATCGTCAACCAATAGTCTGTGATGAGAGGAACTGCTGCAAAAGATGATGTTTAAGTTTTCTGTCCATGGAGGAGCAGTCTAATGAGTCCTAGTGCAACTAAGAGTCAGAGTTGCACAACTATAATGATGAGGATTGTCATTGGACTTGCTCCAGGACCAGGTATATCCTTGAAACCATCCTTTCCATCTTATAGTTATTAACACGAATTGTTGGTTATAGGGAATATGTCAGATAATTTTTTTATATATGTTGCCTATTTTGTAGCCATATTTGCCTACAGAGTGTATGGTCACTACCTAGAGGGTTAAATCCCTAGGATTTGTAACCTTTGCATACATCTCATATTCCATTATAAGAGATACAATATGACCTTCCTTTTCCAAGACAAGGATACCTAGCCTTCCTTTTAAGGATCAAAGGAGCCAATAACCTTACAAGAACTTGCCTATCCTAGAACAAGAGTCTTCAACTTTCACAACTTTTGCAACAAGCTATCCACCTACACTAAGGAGATCTTGAGATAACTTGAATTTCTCTTACTCTTGAAGTACATGTTGTCTACTTCATCTTTGCACTGGCTCTCATACTAGCCTTCAATTTCAATATTGAATGCATTTTTAATGCATAACTAGTTTACCTATGTACATATTCCCCCAATGGTGACACTTTATTTAATATAAAGCATAGTTATGAGCTACTTCACACATTATCATCTCCTTTCCTATTGTTGATCATATATATGTATATATATGTAAGCTTTTCTTGTACCCATATTGTAGATATCATTCTCACATTTCCAATACACCTATTTTTGCTCAATTTTGTGCTTGTATGAGAAAGTTATGCTCAATTGAAATAACCTTGATTTAACATGGTCCATAACTCTTATGAAATAGAATTTAAGCCTTTTTCAGCCCAATTGTGCACCAGCCCAAAAGCGAGTATCCCTTCTCGCCCAAGCTGAAATCTGTATCCCTTACTTGCAGTCAATAGGAAGCCTAGGATCAATGGGATTGGTTTTGTCTCTAATCTAATGGTGAGGGATTTGTCTCCCACATTTGGTTGACATTGTGCGAAGTACACATGGGAGCCACTTTATTAACACCAACCACAACCCTACGCGCCATTTTGGTGATAATTTCTGCCACATATTGATCCATGTCGGCCCCCTCTCGCTTTCCCCTCTCTTTATTAGCCTTTTGGGGTACCCTAGCTCAGAAATTTTCAACTCCGTTTTCACCCTTGTGGTCGGCGTCTCCGTCCTGCCCCCTCCCCCCCAGCCATCTCATACCCTCGAGATATGAAGCTACGATCTGGCTCTAGTTACAGCTTCATGGAGGCATAGCAGGAGTGGGTGACTGCTTTGCTGGCTCGTCCAAGGTTTCCAGCTCTCACATCATCAGTGCTCCGGTGAGCTCCTCCTCTGTAGGCCACAAACTATGTGAAGCTATTAAGTGTGAGGAAACGACCCATAGTATCCACACACTTGCAGATGATCCACATTCGACCAGAGTGCCAACGGCCCAGTCGACACCTGGTTGGTTGCCCCAGTCAAAGGAGTAAGAGTTGATTCCAAATCGCGAGCCGCTAGTTGGGTGTGATGCAGTGTTGGCCCACGATGTCAAGATGTGTATGTACCTGCCGCTCGATCGAAATTCAAGGGCTGAGGGCAAACCCTATATGAAATCGATATTATAAGGTTACACCCCAACTGCTTTCCCTATAGTTTTAATGCAATAATGCCAAAAATCATATCTTGCATATCCTTTGGACAAATATGGAATATTATATATGAATTTTGATCCTCTTAATGAGATATATCCAATGGAATTAGTTTATAGTATAAATAGTCTTTGTTTTCTCCTGATATCCTAAAAATCATATCTTGTAAGCACTTTTGGATGTTTGATGGTATAGCTTGCTCCAAAATAGTATTTTTGCTTCATATATCTGTCTTAAACCATAGACCAATAATTTCTATCAACTTCTTGATTTGAATCATGAAATGTACCACCTTGATGCACTTATGTTTACAATTTTGATGTAAAATGACTCTTTTATGCATGTACATGATACCACTTGTCTAATGTTGGAACTTTGATGTCTTGTGATCATAAAATGATTACCCACTTTAAAATCAGTAATTACCCTAAGCTATGTGCTAAGTTTGAGTAAGGTCTTTTACTATGTTTGCCTTTAGTAACTCATGTGACTTAAAGACCTACCTAAGTACCTTTGTATGCCCCAAATGTGATGTTTATGGACTTATATGCTTGGATCTTTAAACCCTTATGAAAAAGTGATCCTAACTATTCAACCATGTATGTTAGCTTTCATATCAGACCCTTCTAAGACTTCTGACACTAAATACCATGTAATACACTCATGTACTCTCTTGACTATATGTGACATAGGTATGACCCCTAACATGTTTTAGATTTCATGTCTTGATTGTTGGGGCTCTTGTTGGCTAAATGGACATCTATAAATCCCTTTGTTTTGATTATGACAAACATTTCATTCTTATTGATCTAACGAGCTACTTGAGTATGTAGGATTAAGGTGGATGACAAAGCAACTAGGGAAATCCATATGCTTACATGTTTATGTTTTCATGCAATGTAATCGCTTTGTAAAAACTTGTACAAATATATAATGTACAAGTACTTAGATTGCATGTAAATCAAGAGTTAGATTCTCTCTAGCTAAACACCACATTTAGATAAGTCATTCCCTTCAAATAGGATAACATATGCACACTCATACATATAATTAATGCCTAAATTGAAACATTGAAATAGGATCAATCTCGGTCGACAAACTCCTCGACCGAGACACTCTCGGTCGACAATCTTCTCGACCGAGAAAGATCCAAAGTAGCCGTTAGACACAACTGACAAGGTAGTTGGCAGTTGGAGATAGACGTTGCAAATCACTTGTTCCAGAGAGCCTGTCGGTCGACAAAAGTTCGACCGAGTAGGTGTCTCGGTCGACCATTCCTCGACCGAGATGGTCTCTGACAGCAACTGCAGAATTAATTAATTAGCCGTTGTTAAAGCAACAAACTTGTACCTAACGGCTAGTTAAGCACTTAGAAACCCCTAGAAGTTGTCTAGAACGTCCTTAAGCATCCTTAGGCCATTCCTATAAATAGGAAAAGCCATAGGACACTCAAACACACTTGTTACACTTGATAAATTCTTGAGCATACTTTGAGCAATCTATTTGTGAGCAATTTGAGCATTGTGACAATTGGCTACTTCCTTCCTTAGCTCAAAATTCGTGTCCTATAGGCTAGTATCTCCTACCCACTGCAATCACAAGTCCATACACTTGGTTAGGAGATCTATACGCTTGATCTAGGCAAATCAAGCCTTGGGCTACAAAGGATAAGTTGTAATTTCCTTTTTCCTTTCTTGTTCTCTATTACCATTTGTACTCTCCTTGCTACTCCTAGGTTGGAGGCTGCTGATTGGAGAGGGTGGAGTTCTTCTTGGTGAAGAAGGTGACTTTGAGCTACTTCAGAAGGCTGGTGCAACGGGAGGTTACTTCTAGAGAGGAAGGCTACTTCAAGGGGGAGCTTGGAGTTACTTCAAGAAGGCTACCTCAAAGTTGGTGAACCTACTTCAAGTGAAGGCTGTTCAAAGGGTGTAAAGGAAAGTATTGTATTTTGTATAATTCCTTGAGAAGGTAATAAAATAAATACTTTCAAAATCTCGGTTGGGTAAGCAACCGGGTAGTGGACTGACAACTTTAGTATTTGCTAAAGTTGGAACCACTCTAAACACCTGTCTCCTTCTTCCAATTCCAATTGTGGTTGTTTGAGTTCAATCAATTGTTAAAATTATTTAAAAACTCTATTCACACCCCCTCTAGTGTTTTTCAATTGGTATCAGAGCAGGCTTCAAGGAACCCTAACCAGGTCTTGAAGAATGGAGGGAAATGGTGATTACAATCACAACAAAAGGTGCTGCTTGGACAAAACTACAACATGTTGCAATTGGTGCTTAGGAACAAGCCACACAACAACTAGATGCCCATGGAGATCAAAGAAGGAAGATGAGAACAAAGATTGTCTCATTGCTACAACTAGCGAGGAAGAATAAGAAGAGGTAAGTCTTTTTGATTTATCTAAAGAAGAACTAGTTGCTAGCCTTGAAGAAACACATATTAAGTATGTTGAATGCAAGAAGAAATTAAAGAAATCTAATAAAGCAAATGATGAATTACATGCTAAGCTTCTTGCTATTACATCTGAAAACGAAGATCTTAAAAAGATCATTGAAGATCATGATATTGAAATAAAATCTATAGAGGCAAATTGTAATCTACTTTCTTTAGAGAAGAATAATTTGCAAAGTCAAGTGAATGATCTTCAAAAACAACCCATCTTATGCAACCATCTAGATTATGATTCTATTGTCAAAGAAAGAAATTCATTGTCTTCTAATCTAGATCAAGCAAAACTAGATATCAAGAAGAGAATGGAAGAGATTGCCAAGTTACAACAAAAAGTTAGTAATTTGAATAGTGATGGCATTCTTGATAAAATCTTAGATAATCCCTATCATCAAATCGGGAGAAGAGGACTAGGTTACAAGCCTAAAGGGAAATCCTATCAACAACCTAGTTGGAGAAAGTCACAAACACATCAATCTATATATGTACCTAAAGGAACATCATCACCCAAGAACAACACTGAACACAACCATAGAAAAAGATATGAGGTTGACTCGATATGTTGTCATTATTGTTTGCGCCTTGGTCATTATTCCTTTTCATGTCCTTACAAGAGAAAAGATGTCGAGTTAGTTTGGGTTCCAAGACCTCCAAACTAAATAAACACAATTAAGTTGAGATATGACCAAGAACCTTAGTTGCATATTTCTATGTCTATCTCAACTCAACATAATGGGATAACAAATAAATTTAAGTATCTAAATATTTAACTTGCATAGTTATGTTTTATTTGGAAGCCATTAACAGTTCCAGAAATATTATCGGTTGAGAGACTGTCGACCGTGACACTGTCGGTCGAGAAATTGTCGACCGAGCATGTCACTAATTTCCAGTCTGTTGCAAAATTTCTGAATTTCTTTGAAATTGATGAAATTGCTATCTATTTGTGATTGATGAATGGATATATATTTTGAAAATTATTAGTTTATTTCATAAATGATTTAAGTTTAAACTGAAATTATGCTTAGCTCAAATAAAAAGAAAATTTCTATTTTCACATGATCATGTGATGGAATTATATGTTGTTATCATTACATCATGGATATGCTTTCAATATTTGGTACGCATAGATAATGATAAATTATATGCATGGATCCGTGATGATATTCGGCAAGCAAAATGATTTATTGGTTATATGCTATTGCTTGCAACACATAAGACAAAATCTCTAAATTAGTATCTTTGAATAATTGAGATATTAATTGTGCCTTCATTTAAGAATTATATCAAGTAGTATGCTTCAACTTGATACTTAATCAAATTTTATGCAGATATTATACTCGGTATGTTCAATTTGAAAATCTGCAAATTTGCCTCTTGGTTAAAATGAAATTTGACCAAGGGGCGCTATGGTCGTAGTAAAAATCGACCTAAAATAAGTTTGACACAATAACTATTTGAAAATCATTTTATTGTGATTAAAAGCAAAATCAATTTATGATCACAAAATTATCCCAATATTGTCAATAATAAAACAAAATATTACTCCCTTAGAAAATATATATATGCTCTACAAAATCAGTCTATCATTTGCATTAAAAATCAGCTTAAAAAATTCGTACCCAGTAAGTCTGTCGGTCGACGAATCTTCGACCGAAAACCTCTCGGTCTGCCCACCTCTCTCGACCGACAGAATCTAGACAGACCTAACATCGGACACACTTCCGGTCGACAATTGTTCGACCGAGACAGTGTCGGTCGACAATTGCTCGACCGAGAAAGAGCCGTTGGGATATGATCGTTGCAATCCGACCGTTACCGTTAACGACCGACCGTTGCAAGTCGACTGTTGGACGGCCGAAGTGGCGCGTCTGGAATATGACCGTTGCGGATGCTCGGTCGACAAATTGTCAACCGACCCGGTCACTGGATTGCTATAAAAGGATAAAAAATGGGTCACTTCTTCACACTTTCATATTCTTGTTTCCATAGGCTCTCTCTAGTGAATTCTTGTGCAAATCTTTAGCATCCTCATCCCCAAGACTTCCTTGCTTCTTCTCCACCTTCAAGCAACACAATGGCATCATCCTCTGCTCGTGGAAAGAAGAAGGTCGCCAGCAGGAAAGGAAGGGAAGCTACTCCACCATTGACGATCATCAACGACATTGCCTTCATCGACGGAGATGCTGGTGATCGCTATCTACGGCTCTCCTCCAAAGCTCCTCTCCCACGATGACCAGTTGAAGTTATGGACTTCCTCAACATCGTCGACTTGGAGGACCTTTTCGAGGTGCAAAAGTTAAAATAATTCATCAACCCTTCTTTCCCTTCCTATTCCATCAAGGTAGTGAATGAATTCTATGCTAACCTCATCTCCCACTCTAAAAATGAAACCATCTTCTTCTATACTATGGTCAATGGGCATAGCTTTCGGTTTGCTGAAGGGGATATTCTTGACATGCTAAATATTGACATAGATGAATATCAAGACACCCTTGACCTTACCTCTGGAAACCCACTTAATCAATTTTCCCAAGATAACCATACCATTAGTATTAGTGACATCAAAAGGACCATTTTTCAATCCAATACAACCTGTCACGAAGATAGGGGCACATACTATGCTATCAATCTCAAACCAGCTGCTAGGATTATAAACCTTATTGTTTCAACAAACATACATCCTAGAGCAAATAAGTCTGAAGCTCCTATTTTTTGTATGTGTCTAATATATGTCATTATCCAACGTATTCCCACAAATTTTATCCGCATCATTCTTAAAAACATGCTTGAGTTTTCTGGCAATCCTCCATATGCTGATCTTGTATGCCAAATTACTCAACATTTTCTTAAGACCCAAATTGAGGATATGGGATATACATGGGAGCGTAGACCACAAAAAATAAGTAAGAATACTGTAGAAAAAATGGGAATTGATTTCGGTCATAAGAGGGCTAGGGTAGAAGGAGAGACATCTACCCAAGATATACCACCTCCACCTCCTCCTACCAGCCTACCCTATGATCCCATCCAAAACACTCTAACCTATGTTGTTGGGTCACAATATCATCTTAGTAAACAACTAGATTATAACCATCATGCCATGACTTATCTAAACCAAAGAATGCAAACTCTTTCTCCAAACCAACCAGATGAATATCCTTATTCTTTAAATCCTGGCATGCTCAATCCATATAACCCATCTTACAACTACTATCAACCTCCACCTCCACCATCTACAGATCTCACGCATACTCAGTTTTCATCAATGCAACTACAAGATATTGCTGCTCATTTCCGATTTGATCGTGTTCCAACCTTCTTGGAGGCATATGCCTTAACCAAGACAGGTGCTCTGGAGTGGCAAACTTTGGTCCAGTATTATGGAGCTGAGCCTTTTCTTGGGAAAGACCCTGATGTTGATATAATTCTTAAGTCTTTCCAGTGAGATTTGGAGTTGTAATGAAATCCTTGCAAAATTGTAATAAATGGGTTATCTTTACATGTTTTGGCTATCTTTTCATGCTTGTAATGAAATTGGTTATCTTTATAATGGATATCTTTTTGGCATCATTTGAATTTGGATTATAAGACTATTGTAGAGCATACAAGATAAGGGGAGTAATAAATACAAATAAATCAAAAAGGATGAAAATCTTTGCAAATATCTAAAAGTTAAAGTTATGGCTAAATTGACATCTATTGCAAAGCACTTATACCTTGGGATATCTATCTAAAGGGGAGCATAGTATAAAATTAAGGGGGAGAAGTAATATCAAATATTCAATATGGATATCTTTTTGAAATGACAAAGGGGGAGAAAAGAATATCAAAATAAAAATCAAAACTATAATAACTGAGTTTCATAATGAAAAAGGCCAAAGCACTCACTTGCAAAACAAGAAGAAAAGCTACAAAAGGTAATCTAAAGGTATGAAACTCATATGGTTTATATTTCCTTTATTTATATTTTTTTGGAAATGTTTGTCATCTTCAAAAAGGGGGAGATTGTTGGCTAAATGGACATCTATAAATCCCTTTGTTTTGATTATGACAAACATTTCATTCTTATTGATCTAACGAGCTACTTGAGTGTGCAGGATTAAGGTGGATGACAAAGCAACTAGGGAAATCCATATGCTTACATGTTTATGTTTTCATGCAATGTAATCGCTTTGTAAAAACTTGTACAAATATATAATGTACAAATACTTAGATTGCATGTAAATCAAGCGTTAGATTCTCTCTAGCTAAACACCACATTTAGATAAGTCATTCCCTTCAAATAGGATCACATATGCACACTCATACATATAATTAATGCCTAAATTGAAACATTGAAACAGGATCAATCTCGGTCGACAAACTCCTCGACCGAGACACTCTCGGTGGACAATCTTCTCGACCGAGAAAGATCCAAAGTAGCCGTTAGACACAACTGACAAGGTAGTTGGTAGTTGGAGATAGACGTTGCAAATCACTTGTTCCAGAGAGCCTGTCGGTCGACAAAAGTTCGACCGAGTAGGTGTCTCGGTCGACCATTCCTCGACCGAGATGGTCTCTGACAGCAACTGCAGAATTAATTAATTAGTCGTTGTTAAAGCAACAAACTTGTACCTAACGGCTAGTTAAGCACTTAGAAACCCCTAGAAGTTGTCTAGAACGTCCTTAAGCATCCTTAGGCCATTCCTATAAATAGGACAAGCCATAGGACACTCAAACACACTTGTTACACTTGAGAAATTCTTGAGCATACTTTGAGCAATCTGTTTGTGAGCAATTTGAGCATTGTGACAATTGGCTACTTCCTTCCTTAGCTCAAAATTCGTGTCCTATAGGCTAGTATCTCCTACCCACTGCAATCACAAGTCCATACACTTGGTTAGGAGATCTATATGCTTGATCTAGGCAAATCAAGCCTTGGGCTACAAAGGATAAGTTGTAATTTCCTTTTTCCTTTCTTGTTCTCTATTACCGTTTGTACTCTCCTTGCTACTCCTAGGTTGGAGGCTGCTGATTGGAGAGGGTGGAGTTCTTCTTGGTGAAGAAGGTGACTTTGAGCTACTTCAGAAGGCTGGTGCAACGGGAGGTTACTTCTAGAGAGGAAGGCTACTTCAAGGGGGAGCTTGGAGTTACTTTAAGAAGGATACCTCAAAGTTGGTGCACCTACTTCAAGTGAAGGCTGTTCAAAGGGTGTAAAGGAAAGTATTGTATTTTGTATAAATCCTTGAGAAGGTAATAAAATAAATACTTTCAAAATCCCGGTTGGGTAAGCAACCGGGTAGTGGACTGACAACTTTAGTATTTGCTAAAGTTGGAACCACTCTAAACACTTGTCTCCTTCTTCCAATTCCAATTGTGGTTGTTTGAGTTCAATCAATTGTTAAAATTATTTAAAAACTCTATTCACCCCCCCTCTAGTGTTTTTCAGCTCTAAGCTTGCTAGATCATTATCTATGATATACATGATATCTTAATGACTACATATCAATAGAATCATCATGCTATAGCTCTACATCCTAACTTGTTATACTTAATGCTTCTATTACTTGGAGATATGACTCTTGAATGACATGAATCTAATATGGCTAATTATGATCTTGCATGAATAGATCTTGATGATAATCTAGACCTCATGTCCCCCCTATTTCAAAATCATAGATTATCTTTAACTTCCATTACTCATAATGTGGATGGTTCACCTAGACCTAGAGCTTAGTGTTGATTTTTGGACTATGTTGAATAATGATATGCATGTTTGAAAGTTTTGATTTATTTTTGAACTAAATGAATCATGGGATAAAGGAAACATCCACATGACTCATACGATGTTTAGATAATCAATGTCTTATTGATCTAAGACCCAGATGTTATATCTTTTGCATCTTAGGTCCACTTGGATTGGACCATTTCTAGAGATCTTGTCATATCTTTCTCACTACTACAAGGTACGCTTAATATCTTGACCCTACTATGATATTGACTTGTTTGCATGTATACTTGTATGAATGCTTGCCTAGGTTAATTACTTGTTTAAGCTACTTGTTCCCTATGATTCGCATGTTCATTTTGCTTGAAATTTATGAAACAAACCTTGATAATAAATGAACTTGTCCATTATATGAACCTTGTGTAACTGCCTATATTTTCGGGGTAAGGGCAGAGGCATGTAGGAAATAGGGTTAGCTCAATGAATTTGGTCGTGAGGTCCCTTATGTATAAAACGGTTAGCTGATCTTGAGCGCCCTTACAGACCCTTCCAACGGGAAGCTAGTCAATGGCTATAATATGTTGTTAAGTATATTGTAATACTATTAAAACATGTTATGCATAAAACAATTGCACTAAATATTCTCACATGTTTTTACTTCTTTATTATTACGATTTTTCTAGCCAAGAAACTTGTATATTACTCTTAAATTGTGCTTACATCTTTTTGAAGCATACTCAATGCACTGGCATTGACATATTTTGTTTATCGAATTTATAGTTGCCAAATGTCTGTTGTACTCAAGACTCTAAGCTCTGAAATGAATTACCAATGGGTATAATTGAATATATAAATGGGTGCATGCTTCTCTATCCCCTTTTAGTATCTTGTTATATCTTGGTGTTACTACTTTTACATATATATTAGTTGTGTGAAATATTTGTGCCATTCTAGGGACGGACGCCCAAGCCCAACTGCCACTGACTCTGTAGTTAGTGGGGGTAGGATGAGGGTAAGAAACAGTTTTGTGATAGATCTCCTCTTACAACAAGTCTTCCACCTTTAAGGAATTACCCACTCTTCTCTGGGATCTTCAGCTTTCAACTTCACCTTCACCAAGGAGAATCTTTCACCATCATATCTTGAGAGAAAGGAATTGGGAAAGGGAACTTGAGAGCTTCATAAGGATTACATTGAAGCATCACTCTCACAAGTAACCTATCTCACTCATATTGAAGTTGATTTGTAGTAAGCTAGAGAGAGAAAGGGGCTCTTAGTAGACAAATTCACTCAACTATATCTAGGAGCATAATACGCATACTTAGAATGAAGTCCAAGGGAACCTATTAATAGTTGGGTATCTACGAGCAAGCAGATACACTTGAGAATGAATTCGAGTTGTTTGAGGTGTTGTAGTAGATCTATTTTTTTGGTTATTTAACACTCAAACGACTAGAAACACTTTTTCTACACATTTTATACAGTGCACTCGGTCGAATTTCAATAAAGGTAAATTGACTAAAAACACTATGTGACAGAAGAAAATTTTGTTTGTCGGTTGAGTTAATCCTAGATGAAACTCGTTTGATGGCTTAAAACTTGATTTGCATGTGCATAGGTGTCCTTCGAGTTTGTCCTGGGGAAACTCGATCTACCATGGAAGTTCCTAAGATCCAACAAGTGTGTCATTCGAGTTTATCCTAGATGAAACTCAGATGACAAAAGTCCATGTGATGAATTTTGGAAACTGCTATAAAAAATCTTAAATATTTGTTTTAAGTGATTTTATATTTTTCTCAGAAGAGTTACAGGTCATAGCATCAATACAAATGAGTTAAAAAAATCCTAAGGGTTTTACGACATTTTCCACAGAAGTGCAATTGCAATAATTTTGGCTTGTATTTGGTCAAGCTAGGGCTTGATTGAATTTATCATTTTCATGTACCTAATACCTAAAATCAGTGAAAAATAGATATATTAGATACATATGAATGGAATGATGAAGTCATCATCAAAATATGTATAATGTATTGATTGTTAGGTCAACATTCTCCCCCTTTTGAAGATGACAAACCATTCCTTAACATAATAATAAGGAACTTAAAAACTAAACTTTTACCTTGTCAATTGTAGGGGGGTACATGATTGTGCAATAGAAATTTCTCCCCCCTCAATCTATGCTTACCTTTACATGTATGGTTAGTTCCTCCAAAAAGCATAACCATATCACATATTTTCTATTTGAGTCCACTTTCATAGTCAAAAGATATTTCATAGATTTAACTAGAAAAGGATCAGAAATCAATATGGAGTAAGCTCATTTCTCCCCCTTTGTCATATCAAAATGGGAGGGTGTATAAAAGATAAAACATGTCTTATCCAATGGCACAAGAGACATAGAAAACCACCATATGCAAGTACCATACATGAGCGAAAGAGAAAACAAATATACTAGAGTCATAATAAAACTTTGGAAGCACGTGTAAAGAAATCATGATATATACAAAAGCATACAACTAAAGGTATAGATAATAAGATTGCAATAATAGAATGTCATCTCAATATGAAAACTATAAACAATGAAGAAAAATGATGAGATATGAAAATAGTTGTTCTCATATAAAATGCCCAATCTTTAATACATGAAAGACTAAAAAAAACATATCTATGAGAACTCTATAGACTAGGAACTAAAGGTCAAGCTCGTCAATGTCAAACCCTTCATCACCATTAGGTTGGTAGTCTTCATCACTGATAGGATCAGAAGGTGCAGTAGTGGCAACATATGTGTCCTCATCACCATTTCCATCATCATCAGAGCCATCATCCACATCACCATCACCCTTGTCTTCATCACCATCCTCTTCAGACATCTCTATATCCATCTCAATAAAAAATGAGTGAGGACTACGCTACCTACAATTTTGTTCTTCCTAAGAGATTCCACAATCATGCAGTGCCTTACCTTGCTCAAAGTTAGATATAGAAACCTGGTTGTAGTAAAAAAGAATGGCAGTAGAAGGGACAATGGGGAGTGCAAGCAGTTGAGAGATAGCAGGTTGAGAGGAAATACAGTTAGGTTCTTGACCAGCAGTAGGAGGTGGAGCATAAGCAGTGGTCTGGTAGGCTGGTAAAATTGATCACATGGATAGAAAGCATAATCAGGGGCTGGGAACAGATGGTAATAGGGATAAGGGTGTGAACAGGACAAGTTCATGTTGAACACGATTTGAACAAGATCATGCGGTACATGCTTCTGAACCTGCATCTGATAAGCATTCTGGTGCATCATGTAACCTATAAGGGTTTCATTAGAACCATGGAAAATAGAGAAAAGTTTTCATCATAATAAA
This sequence comes from Alisma plantago-aquatica, assembly GCA_963693085.1. NCBI lineage: Eukaryota > Viridiplantae > Streptophyta > Magnoliopsida > Alismatales > Alismataceae > Alisma > Alisma plantago-aquatica. Next base: position 348,344,762 of record OY856409.1, on the reverse strand, counting down.
CACCTTGAACTTATCTGAAGCCCTTTGCAACCAATCGACCTTTATAAGTTTGTACAATACCATCCATGTCGGTCTTCTTCTTAAAGACTCACTTACATCCTATGGGTTTTACCCCTTCAGGTGGATCCACCAAGGTCCATAGTTTTATACGTATACTACTGGGAGATAGGGTCAAAATTGAAGTAAGTCGTTATAATTCAACCAGAGGACGTATAATTTATAGACTTCACAACAATTTCATCTCAGATCGCATGCCCTCAAGCCAATTTTAAAAATTTGGCCCCTTATCAACTTCTAGGTAGGTAGTTGGATCATCAATAATGACTGACCCATCACCTTCTTGAGTCAGTAGATAACCAAATCTATTTGGCTCAAGGTGTGTCCTACTATATCTCTTAGGTTCATGTATCACATGAGGAATTTGAGATTCCACAACAGTTTGTGACTCTCTATGTTCCTCTTATATCTATATAGGTTCAATACTTTCTTGTTGGTCTTGAACCTTTTTGATTTATACTTTGCTCCCATTGATTCCTTTAGAAATGAATTCCTTTTCTAGGAATGCAACATCTCTGGCTACAAATACTTTGTTCTCAGTTGGGTGATACAAGTAGTACTCCTTAGTTTCTTTAGGATAACCAAAAAAGTAACATTTATATGATTTAGGGTCAATATTTTTTAGGAAACATTTTCTTGACTTAAGATTTACATCCCCAAACCCTCATAAAACACATTTTTGGGATGCTTCCCTGTCCATATCTCATGTTGTGTCTTTTGAACTGATTTATATGGTACACAATTAAGTTTAAACATTGCAATTTATAGAAAATTTCCCTGGGAAGTTAGATGATCATAAAAACTCATCATTGATCGCACCATATCTAGCAATATGTGATTCCTTCTTTCTGATACACCATTTTGTTGTGGTGCTCTAGGTGAAGTTTGTTGTGATAGGATTCCACAAGCTCTTAGAAGGTCCTCAAACTCTTGGCTTAAGCATTTTCCACCATGATCAGAATGAAGTACCTTGATACTTTTACCGAGTTGGTTTTGTACTTGATTTGAAATCTTTAAACTATTCAAGAGTTTCTGACTTATGTTTCATCAAGTAAACATAACCATACCTATTGAAGTCATTAGTAAAGGTAATGAAGTACAGATAACCACCTCTAGTATTTGTTCCAAAAAGGCCACATACATTATATGTATGAGTCCTAGTAGATCACTATCCCTCTCACTGTTACAAGTGAAGGGAGTTTTGCTCATCTTTCCCAACAAACAAGACTCACCATATTTCTATTGAATCAAAATCAAAAGAGTCTAGATAACCATCTTTATGGAGTCTAGATATGTGATTCTCATTGATGTACCCTAGACAAAAATGCCAAATATATGTTTTCTTTTAGTTATCAAGTTTTTATCTTTTGGTATTAACATTATAAACATTTGTCTTTAGATCCAGCAAATAAAGACCATAAGACAGCGAGGCACTACCATAAAAGATCTCAATTTTTAAAATAGAATATTGATCATTCTTTATATGAAATTCATATCCATCTTTGTCCATACAAGATACAGAATTAATGTTTCTATTTATGGAAGGTACAAAATAGCATTTATTTTACTCTACTACAAGCCCCATGAGAAGATATAAATTATAGGTTCCAACTGTAGTGGCAACACCTCTTTCTCCATTTGCAACTCACAGTTCAACCTCGCCCTCACTTAAAGGCTTACTTCTTTTTTCATATCATTCATATTCAAGCATATGTAAGATCCACATCTGGTATCTAGTACCCAAGATGAACAAGCAGACAAATTTATCTCAATAACATATATACTTGAAGTGGATATCTCTATCCCCTCATTCTTCTTCCTCAGTTCCTCCAAGTAGAGAGGGAAATTCCTCTTCTAATATCTAGGTTGGTGACAGTGGTGACAATTTCCTCCTTTGTTCACCCTCCCTTTGGTTTGAGTGCGGAAGACGTGGGCTTTTGGTCAGAATTAGAACTCTTCTTATCTTTGCCTTTACCCTTAGACATCCCCTTTCCTTTGTTTATCATCATCAGGGATTTGGGTTTTTCCTTGTTCATTTGCATTTCAGCAGTCCTCAACATGCCAAGAAATTTTGACAACAAATTTAAAAAATTGTTCATGTTGTTTAATGAAATATTGGCTATATGACTCAGACTATGACTATAGAAACACATATGTGGCCAACTTTTGGCCTAAGGGAAATCGCAGTCTAGCAAGGTTCTCCACATATCCAATAAGCTAGAGCACATTGGGGCCTACTAGATCTCCTTATGCCATGTTGCACTTGAACAACACCTTGAAGTCATCATATCTCTCATGTCTTTCCTGATCTTGGTACATGTTATTAAGATGTGTGACCATCTCAGTAGAATCCATGCTCTCATGTTGTCTCTACAACTCATAGTTTCTTGAGCATAGAATCAGGAACTTGACATCCATCACATCTTGGAGTGCTCCTTGTAAGCATCCATGCCAGTCTTAGGCATAGTGGGAGCAGGTTCATCTGGCTTGGTGTTTCCAGGACATAGAGCTTGCGCTCTTGTACTGAGAACAATTCTCAACGTCCTGAACCAGTCATGAAAATTTTTCCCATTCAAATTGTCCTTCTCAAGTATTGATCGCAAGGAAAATGTGTAATTTTTCATCATTTGAATCTATATGAGAAAAATTATAGTTTGTCAAAATACTTTTGATTTGATTTGATTAAAACAAAAATTAAAATATCTAATTAGGCATTTAATTAATTATCACTCCCACTTTTTGTTCAAATTTATAACCCTCACTTTCAATTTGTAAGATTGCATCGTACAACCTCCTAGTGATCCATGATCCATATTTCATTAAATCATGAGTCAGATTTGGTTGATCACCCACAACTTGACTATTTAGGTAGGTAACTTTTTCCAATTGCATATAAACACAAATCTTAGATAGATGGTGTGCACAACTCTTTGAAAATATCCATCTTCCTACTTCTAGGTACTTAATCTCATTAAGATCACCTAGTTAAGCTTGGCCCAGAAGCCAACACAATAGAATATGCACCCTACTTTGGTAGATTTTCGTATCTACCATCACACTTCCACAAGATGGATATCACACCACACTTTAGTGTAACCTACTCTTAGTCAATCAAGTTTTTCATGTGTGTTGCTTATAGAAAGCATCTAAGACTTATATCACATTGAGGGATTTTATATTTATATACATATACATATCTAGTCATCAAATACATAGAGTATGTATCATATACATGTTATACCCACAATGAAAACATGCAATAATAAACATAAGCAATGGTTATGGCTGTCCTATTGTAATTTCTTAGAGCCACAAGGAGTTACTATAACCTAAGGTCCACATCATAAATAGCACCCTATTGTTGATGATGATCTATGTTGGAACCTGTCTGGTTCGATCAGTTCCACCCTTGAACTAGTCGACTGGCCTCTTGGTCGGTCAATTGGTTTCACGGATTGGTTATATGGTCTCTGGTCCTTGTAACGCCTGGACTCCTCTAGTCGATTGGTTGGGCGACTAGTTGATCGATTGGCCCCTCCTATCATCGGCCTCCTCATTCCTCTAGCCAGTTGGTTCGTCTCCTAAATCAGTCAAGTCATCTGATGTAGAACCTCCTCTTTGCCATAATAGGAAATAAAACTATCCTAATCCTATTAACATATCACATTGTAATTGGAAAACCTCAAGTTACATTTGAGGGGGGCATAGGAAGGAAAGGATTAATATTTTTACATATATTAAATATGAGAGAGGCTCAGTATGCAAACTAAGATATAAACAACAAAAACAACCATCCAACCAAGAAAAAAATATCTAGGGGTAAAGACCAAAATTATGCTTCCAATCACAACCAAAAAAAATTTGAGGCGACACATTTTTGCATATATATATATATGTGTGTGTGTGTGTGTATATATGTATATATACATATATATACATATATACATATATATATTGGGATCGTATGTGGGATTTAATTGTATATGCATACCTATATATATATATATATATATATATATATATATATATATATATATATATATATATATATATATATATATATATATATATATATATATGCCGGCAAAGGAATAGCCCGGTTGGCGAATTTCGCTGGTCCCCAATGAAGGGACCCGGGTTCAAAACCACACGGAAAAGCATCTCTTGATTTAACACCCTCCCGGGCATCCGGCCTCCGCCACGGGTTATGGGAGAGGGGGAGAGAAATCTTTCTCTCTTAATCCCATATATATATATATATATATATATATAGGGATCGTATGTGGGATTTAATTGTATATGCAGATCAATCATTTTAAGTATTCACATTGTTATGCAATTAATAAATGATAAAATAGAAATTTGGCCATATCCATTAAATCCCAAAGCATTGTAAATTAACCTCGCTCTGTTTGTTGGGAAATATGGCATCAGATAAGGCAATAAAAAAATTAATTTGTGATATTTCCCTAATTCATTAGATTGCATCAACAACTATGTAATCAAAGGAGGGTTTGTAAGGATTATACTTGGTCCTAGAGTAAGTCCAGTGATTATCCCTTGTAGTAGTGTGTGCCTTTCTCAAAGTTGCACTTGGATAGCATCAGCAATGGCCTCTTGGTCAATCACCACAGAGGATAGTTGACTTCGTCCTCCTAGTAGCAGTCAACAACCACCTCACCTCTGTAATAGTCCATACATATAACTAATAACTTATGTCATTCTATATGAATAGACAGGAATGAGTTGTCTATCCTAGTTGAAGTGCTAGCGTCGACTTGCTCTCCCACAATTGTCTCTCCGTTGTTATTCTTCCTTTTGATGGGAATAACTTATATGGGGTCTCGTATTACCACTGTTGTGAGAAGACAACAATTGTGAGAGCTTATTTTTGTGTCTCTGAAAGGCCCCCAGTACCCCTCTATTTATAATAGGGTCAGGGATTCCAATTTGAGTGGAAGTTGAAGAGACGAAATATCATGAATTTTTCAGAATATGCGAACATTGAATCGGTCAGTTCACTGCTAAACTAGTCTGTTCACATGTGAGCCAACTGATCGTTTCATTATGTTTCCTAATCACAATTGTAGGGCTAATAAATATTTGATTAATACACAACATGATGTCAACATAATCATTGATTCCATCGAATTGATCAACTAAATGGTAGGTTCACAACCTGAATCAATCAGTTCACTTGCTGAACTAGTCGTCTCATGGTTCTGATTTCCAGTGTTGGTTCAATTGACCTGACACTTGAATTGATTAGTTCAACACTTGAACCAGTCAGTTCATAGTCCACTCAGTCAACTTTCAGCCTTTGTTGTTTAAATTGAATACCTAACACTTTAGTAATCAAGATTATACTACATTCTTGAATAAAATCCTATTCAAGTGTATCTTATGTGTGTGACCCTACAGGTTCCAAGTTACATTGGCAGTGAATGTCCATAACTAATTTGTGACATCACAAGCAATGAGTGGTATCAAGAAAGACATCATTTCTATGCAAATAATTAAAAAGTTCGAGAATAACTTCAACCTAATATGTGATTAGTGTTACAATGATTGTATAGTTCCTTTGTGTTTGATATCTGGATTGAATTTGAGGCATGAAATCTCATCCTATTCAACATCGAATCCATGTTCCTTGAACTAGAGCAGATTGTCTGGGATATGTGTAAGCTCAATGTCACATATTTACTCCCTCCATCATAGTCATGCATTTCTCAGTCTTAATTATCAAGTGCTTGGATATCATTCTCATGTGGGGGGATCTCATCTACTTCATTCACAGTCATCCCCGTGTGTCACAATGCACCTGAGCTCCACCTTTATGCAACCCTTATTTAAGGTCACAGTGGATGATGTCAAAGTACATTAAATGACATGTAATGAGTGGAGTGATTTCAAGTCTAAGAACCACCATCACTATGAGAGATGACTTTGACTTCCAATCATGGTTTCCATGTGTCACTCTCAAGGTTGGTTTGTCTGATACACTGTTCTACAACAAATATCTATGTGTTTGGTTTGATATCACATATCATGACTAATAAGATTATGTAATCAACCAACACACACTCTAGTCTTAAGAGTTATTGTTGTCTATTAGCCTTCCACAATAACACCCAACTAGGGAATAGAAAGAATGCATATACTCTTAGTATCCATATGATCTCACTGTTTAGGTCCTCAAATTCGAAGACATGTGTTATTGAGTAATATCATTCTTTAGACATTTATTATGTTACATTATAATCACATAACTAAATAAAATAGAATAAATTGAAAGATTGCCTTTGTTGTTAATTAAATGATATACAAGATATGCCACTACAATCATAATAGTATTGACCATATGAACATGCATACCAACAACTTATTCCATATATATAAAAAAAATTAACTTTCCCCTATTATCTTATAGTTGTCGCACGAATGGAATAGTAAGTAATATTTTCTACATCCTTAACACATACACACTCTCTCATACACCTCCATATCTTTTATTTTTGACTAAAATTAAATAATATTTTTATTATTTTATGATGATTAAGTATCTATGTTTTCTAAGCGTAAAACATTTAACATTTATAATTTTGTTTTACATGCATCTTTACTCATTTATTTGTTTTTACAGGAGATGTCTCACATTCGGTTGTACATTTTCTAGTCCAATTCAACTTCACTAAAAAAAATATTAAAAGAACAGTCTGCTACCCTTGGTTACAACTTATTTTCCATCTCCAACCATTTCTACATTGTAAATTCTTTTATTTTATAACCATTGCTATGTTAGATAGATAATAAGTTAATATCAACTTTGATGACTTGAAGACTATAAAATAATGAGTACTAGAATTACCTCATAGTTAGAAAAAGATAGTAGAGAGATCTCCTAGAGTGATGAGAGGTGGTGGTGACAGGCGATCGGCGTTTCAGGGTGGATGGGGTGGCCATGGCCATGCCCATCCACCAAATGATGACTTGAACAACTCTTTCAAAGTTACTTTCACTTTTGATAACATTGCTAGCAAACCACCCATTGAATAAGGGGACAAGATGATGGAAGAAATGGTTCTAGGAATGCCGAACGTTGAGCCATCCTCATCTCAGGCTGCAAAAAAATCCTACAAGGACAAAGTTAGCAGTTCTTTCAACCTGGGAATAAGACTAATTGCTTCACCTGATCTACTCAAAGCAGCAGACTTAGTCATTGATCAGAGCGGCGTTATCCCATCAATTGTCGTTAGGGAAGAAGTCATTCAACCTCTACTGAAACCATAGAAATATGTTTTGGTCATCAAGTTTGTCGGCAACACCATTGGATTTCAAGTGTTGATTAATAAGATCTCAATTCTTTGGGGGATCCACGAGCAGTTCTGCATTATTGACTTAGATAATGGATACTACATCGTTCAACTCTTCAACAAAGATGACTACATAAAGGCACTTACTGGAGGCCCATGGACATTATTCGAAAACAACTTGCCAATCCAAACATGGTCGCATTAGTTCTGCCCATTTCATCCAATCACACGTAAACTAGTTATATGCATTAGGGTTCCTGATCTCCCCATCCATCTCAACCAGACCCAACTTCTCATAGGCATCATGTACCTAGTTGGCAAGATGATTAAGATTGATGTCACTATGACTCATGGCAATCGAGGGAAATTCACCAGGATCGCAACCAAAATTGACACACATCGCCCGCTGCTACCTGTAGTGTACATTAATGGGGAAATCTTCATGATTGAATGCAAAAACCTCCTAACCCTATTTGTTTTCTTTGGACACATTGGTCATGAATAAGTTAGATGCCCTCACATTGTTACTACCATCCCCTCTGACAACCCTCTGATTCCCCAACTAGTTGTCCCTTATTCAATGGTGATGCATGCTAGGAAATCAGAACGACGTCTTCCTAGACAAACACTAGAGAACAATCACCCACTGTCAATTGACAAAGGCATGGAACAAGAACAAATTCCCATGATTCCCATCCCTAATGAAGCTGATGGTGCCACTGTGACACAAGGGAATTGGCAAACAACTAAGAATAGGAGAAATCACAAGAAGTCATATGATGTCAACTAGAAAAAACATAGTGGTACCAGTGTTGGAAACAATGACCGCGAGTCCCCTCCCATACTTCAAGCCAGTAACTCATTGTTTGACCTCTCAGGTGATGATACTTCTTCCAGAAAAGGTCAAACATTTGAGTAGAACGTCCCCTTCTAATTTACTTATGGTTATGGCGCCACTTCATTAGTAAGAAATCAAGCAGGTCCTGTAAGAGGTGGTGTAATGCTACATAATAGAAGAATCATATACCAGGCAGTCCCTAGCAGCCCAGACAGAGTTAGGAAGAAAGGAAAAGCTTGAGAGTCCCTAGACAGTGCCTAAAGTAGTGAAGCCTGGAGGCTATTTTATAACTCTGAATCGAGTCTAGTCACTAAAGAAGTCCAGGTCATTATGGAAGATGATCATGACCCTGGGGTGGGTCTACAGACCATCATTTGGTGGTCCCTTTCTCATTTTTATCGATGAATTATATTTGCAATAACATACAAGGCACCTACTCGGATGATAAAATTCAATGTATGCATCATATTATGAGAAAACATAAACTCAATTTGCTGGCTATTGTCGAACCACGATGCAGTGGTGCCCGGGCAGACAATATTATCAAAGACATTGGCTTCTCATCCTCTCACAAGGTGGAAGCAATCGGCTTTTCAGGGGGCATATGGGTCATGTGGGACCATGCTGTTTGCTCTATAGATATTCTTCTCAACCATAGACAGTTTATCTAATGCCGCATCAACCATAAGTCTCTTATTGCATTTGTTTATGGGAGCCCAAACCCTATCACTCATAAGTGGCTATGGAATCATCTTGCTAACATCTCCTCAGGTGTCTCAAATGATTGGGCGGTCATTGGAGATTTCAATACCATGATTTGCCCTTCTGAGAAAGAAGGCAGTTGTTTCTTTGATTATAGATCATGTGCAAACTTTAATGAAATTCTACTTACCTCTGGCCTTGCGGAAGTCCCTACATTCGGCCAGTGGTTCACTTTCCATAGAGGACGACTCTTTGAGCACCTTGATCTCCTTCTTGCTAATAACAAGTGGATGGATTGCAACCCGTCTACCACGGCTTCAGTCCTCCCTCAATGTTTTTCTTATCACAATGTGATTCTACTTGCATAGGGCGCAGGAGACGGCTACTACAATTGTGTTTTCAGAACATGTTCTAGTCAGAACCTGAGAGGTGACTTTACTCAACAAATCACTGAACACTGGGATAGCAACCTCCCTTTTAATGAAGCACTATGAGAATTTGAGCCAACTATCTAGAAATGGGACTTTACATTCATGAAATCTCAACATGAAGAAAAGGCATGCATCACTAGCCAGTTGGATGAACTACATGTATCCTTACCCTTAAAATACAATTTATTTAATGAGCTCAAATGCATTTATCTCTAGGAATGGCTACAAAGCATTCTACTGTGCAAGGAAGATGATTAGAGGCAGAAATCCTACATTAACTGGCTCCAACTGGGGGATAACAATACCAAATTCTTCCATTCATGTGTGAAAGCAAGGCGAGTGTGTTGTCGGATTAGTATAAGGAAGAATACCCAAGGAAAGTGGATTTCTAAATATTAACCTCTAAGGAATCTTATCTGGTCTCATTTCCACAACATCCTGGCATTGCCTCAATAGCAGACCAGCCCATGTAGGAGCTATATCAGTGACTTCACGGGTTTGTCACCCCCTCAGCACTGCAAATTAGCATCTATTCCTTCAGTAGATGAGATCAATATCACCCTTTTCAAGATGAATCCATCCAAAGCATTTGGCCCAGATGGTGTTCACACTAACTTCTTACAAGAGAAGCGGAATATCATCGACCCAATTGTAGTGAGGATAGTATGTTCGGTCTTTGCCTCTAGCACCATCATCCTTGACATGGTGAACTTCCACATTCACCTAAAAACCAAATCAAGTAATATCGAGTCATATAGCAACTTGCGACCCATCTCTTTCATGAATTCATGCTTCAAGATCATATCCAAGGTGCTAGTAGAAAGAATCAAGACCTTATTTAGCGATTGGATCTTGCCCTTGCAATTTAATTTTATACTAAGAAGAAGCATCACGGACAACATGCTATTTGTCTAGGAGACAATACACTCAATGAGAATCCAAAAAGTAAGAAAAAATGGATGACTGTTAAGCTTGATCTGTAAAAAGACTTTGACAGAACGAGTTGGTTATTTGTTAGAGACACACTCTCAAAGGCTTCCTTTACAAACATTGTAGCTGAGCTTATCATGAACATCTTATCCTCGGATTCCTCTTCTATCTTGTGGAATGGGTCTCCCCTTCCCTCCATTAAAGACAAACAAGAAGACGGAAAGGCTACCCCTCGAGTCCTTACATTTTTGTTCTCTGCATGGAATGCCTGCATCAAGATATTAGCAATTATTTTCCAAAGGGGAGTGGAAGCCTATGTTCCTATCCAGGAATGGACCTCCCATCTCACACATAATGTTTGCTGACAACATATGAAAGATCTAGAGGGGGGTTGAATAGAGATTTTTGATAATTTAAAGATAAATAAAACACTCAACCAAAGAAGGAGGAGGAAACAACAAAGACATTTGTGTTTAGAGTGGTTCCAACCTTTGAATTCAAAGGTTGTTAGTCAACTATCCAATTGTCTCCAATTGGGATTTTGAAAGTGATTAAATTTATTTACCTCTCAAGGATGTTATAATAAAATACAATCACCTTCCTTGAAGTAGCCTTCTCCTATAAGTAGCCTCAACCTCCTTGAAGAAGCCTTCTTTAAAGTAACTCCAACCCCTTGGAGCTGCCTTCTCCTCCTAGAAGTAGCTCCACCACCTTGAGATAGCCTTCCTTTAGAAGTAGCTCCAAGCTCCCTGGAAGAAACATTCCTTGAAGTAACCTCCAGAATCTCTTGAAGCAGCCTTCTCCACCAAGAAGTAGCTTCAACCAAGTTACCTCAAGCAGCCTCCACAATCTTGTAGCCAAGGAGCACAAGTAGTTTTAACCTATGAAGGGGTATTGGAAGAAAGGAAGTACACCAATTGTGTATAGCACATTCATCCTATATCAAGCATTATACCTATCAAACCACTTAAAATGGACATTTCTATGAGGTGTTTAAGAGGCTATGGCTATAGGACACGATTTTGGAACTTGTAGAACAAGATGGCAAGTGTTGCTTGGCTTTGTTTCTCATTAGAATGTATTCTCAAGTGTAGCTTAAGTGCTTTAGGTGTCCTAAGGCCTCTCCTATTTATAGGAATGTTTTGAAAGTGTCTAGGGACATTCTAGGGAGTCTCTAGAGTATTCTTAGTGCTTAACTAGCCATTAGGTGTACATTAGTTGGCTAGCAATGGTTAATTTGTTTGTGCTTAAAAGAACAATCCAGAAACTTGCTCGGTCAACAAGTTTGTCGACCGAGCTGTCTTGGATGAGCTTTTCTACAACTGGGCTTGGGTTTGAGGAAAATGTGTTGCAACGTCTATTTTCAACTCCCAACTACTAACCACTTGGTCTAACAGTCACAAGCTTTGGATTGAGGTTTGCTCGATCAAGAATATTTTTGATGGAAGCCCATTTTAGAGAAAAAATGTGTAAATTATTAAACAGTACTCATAAGTTCAACCAAGGTGGTTCTCAGTCAACAAAAACTTTGACCGAGTGTGTCTTGGCTGACAAGTTTCTTGATCGAGGATGTCCCTATTTTAGTCTTTTGAATCACCTACTAAGTGGGTTTCAATGGGTGATGGTGACTCTAACTTTAGGGGGAAACCTATCTAATGGTTATAAGTGGATAGGGAAGATCTAACACTTGATTTACATGATGTCTAAGTAGTATATTATATTTTTTTACAAGTGTTTCCATTTGAGTACAATCATGAATACATATACAATTAAGCACATTTAATCTTCACTTTGCATTGATCTTCAACTTTCCACTTAGTAGAATTTCTCTATTACCTTGAACCCTAAAATACTCAAATAGCATGTTAGATACTCAAGTGTGAAATGTTTGTCATCATAAAAATAAAGGGTATATCAATGTCCAATTTAGCCAACAATCTCCCCCTTTTTGAAGATGACAACCATTTATAAAATATAATCAAAATAATTTAAGTGGGACAATTTTCATACCCTTGATTTACCAGGGATGAAAAAGGTTCTCTTGTTTTCATAAAGTGTGTGCTAATTAATCCTAAAGAGATATGGAACATAGTATCCATCTCTTAAGGAATGTAGCATCAACTAATGTCAAGCCAAGAGAACATGAAACTCATTTATTTTGTTTTATATTATTTCTCCCCCTTTGCCATTTCAAAAATATAGTCATATAATCATTTTATACTTACTCCCCCTGAATGGGATACTTCCTCTCAATATCATACACAAGTTGTATAGAGAAAACAAAGGGATGGAAAATGTCCAATGAAAGCCACAAGTTAGATTTTTATTATCATGATAAAGTGAACACAAACAAGCTCAATTTCATTGATAACAACATAGGATAACAACATAAGCTTCACTAGAGTGATTACACAAGCTTTACTACTTACTACATTGTAAAACATCACTTGAAAGAGTTCAAGATTATATCAACCTCAGGATCATTCCCCATAAATGGAGCATCACCATAGTACTTGACAAGTGTTTGCCAATCAAGTGCACTTGTCTTGGTAATAGCATATGCATCTGAGAAATGTAGGTGCCCGATCAAATATGAAGTGGGCAGTTATGTTCTGGAGTTGCATTAGTGAGTATTGGGTATGGGAAAAATCATCTGAAGTTGGTGGTGGAAATTGGGTGTATTAGATTGAACACTCAAAAGAATAGAGGCTCTCGGGATAGAGTGTATATGGGTATGTGTCATGAACATTGGGAGACAAAGCTTGCATTCTTTGATTGGGATAGGTCATGGCATGGTGGTTGTAGTCTAATTGTTTCCCAAGGTGATAGGTGCCCCCTTTGAGATAACACACATATTTGGCTAGATTTTCTATGGAGTAGATAGGAGGAGTAGGAGGTGGGGATTTACTTCAGTGGATATCTCCCCTTCGGTCCTAGATCTCTTATGCCCAAAATCATTACCATTTTATCCACAGTGTTTTTGGTATGTCTTTGAGGACACCTATCACACTTGTAGCCTAATTCTTCTAGGTTTTTGTCAAGAGAGTGTTGAATTATTTGGCACACAAAATCAGCATAGGGAGAATTTCTAGAAAAGTCAAACAAATTGGATAGGATGATGTAGATAAAGTTCACAAGAATGCTTTCTAGTATAGCATATATGGCGCACATCCTAAATTATGGGATTTTAGTTTTGTTGGCTCTATCAATGATTGCTTTAAAAGTGATGTTCTTCAATCTGCCTACCAGAGTAGGTAGCCCCAACTACTTCTCATGCTTAGTAACTTGTTGCATGTTAAGGATTCTCATCACCTCCTCCTTCTTTGCCACCTCCACATTAGCACTAAAGGTGTGACACCCCGATCTCACAATTTCCTCAAATCATGAGATTAGGGCATAAGGTACGATTTATATGTAACCCAAAGAACACCCTTAACTTTTTCTTTTCTTAAAAACTCTTGTTTCTTCGCATTGAACCACATAAAACATTTTAACAAGGGAATCTGAACATTTCTTTTACTAATCAGACTTCAATAGTAAAGATACATATATAAGCATTCACGATGTCTTTCACACATTATGCACATGAAACTTGCTAATTAGCATACATATCAAAGAGGAACAATATTACACATTGTAATTACAACTCTCTCTCTAAACTCTTACTGAGGACCTAGAGTGACAAGGACCGACTGACTCAACTAATCTTGTACTCAACTCTTATGGCAGGTCTACACTGAAGCTCTGACCATCTCCAAGTCCACGCGGTTAACCCTAAAAATGTTTGAGTAGAGGGGTGAGCCTACTCGCTCAGTGAATGAGTACTTCATGGAAACAGACTAATGCACTAATGTGATTACAGATATAATTTGAGTAAATGATATGAAATTTAATAGCAATAAATACTACACTGAGCAGTTCTAAAACAATATAACTGAAATAACAAAGAATGTAAATATTTCATCCAAAGCATAACTACTAGAAGACTACTCTAGTCTTCCTTAACTCTTTCATTTATAAGGAACTCTGTGAACCTATATGATCATATTTTAGATTATGCCCTGATCTATGCAGTGTACTCTGCATAGAGACTCGCAGTGCACTACGACCACACCGTACAAGACTTAGCGACACACCCGGGAAATGCTAAGTCTGACTGCCAGCCCTGTTCTGCTACAGGACCCACAAGCTCTCTGGCCTCCTCTGCACTCACCATGAGTGCTCTGGACTCCTCCTCTAACCTGAGTACACAGGCGCAGGGAGTCAACACTGGGTTACCACCATAATTACTCAACCGGTTGGTGTTGGATAACCCTTTCCCCAGTGCCACCGAAATTACTCAATCGGTTGGTGTTGGACACTGTCTATCAACCCTCGTGCCACCAGAATTACTCAACCGGTTGATGTTGGACACGAGTTTCACCCCTAAGGCGCAGACCTCCCAAAGGGGTTCTACGGTGTTCAGGGCACCTAAGTCTACATTAACATTATAGATACATGTAAACAGAAATCATAACTCATTTTACATTTCTCACAAGGCTCACACAGCCTGCCATATCATATCATAAGAAACATCATAACTCATGTATTCAACATATATCATGTCTCAGTAACATCCCTTTCTAGGGCATGTCATATCTCATCACCTGCAATTTATGAGATATGTATTGAAAATAAGAAGCCCTGCAGTATGTAGATATCATCTCAGAGAGAACAAGCATATAAAGTTAAATGCACTAGAAACATACAATTCAACAATTAAGCATCAGCACATCTCATATCGAGACCTTTCATATTGTCATAACATGATTCATTGAACACCCTATCCTTAGGGTTTCATTCGCCTTATTCATTCATCACATGCCAACACCCTACTCTTAGGGTTTCATTTGTCTCATTCACCTTTTCATTTACCTCATTCACTTGTCACATGGCCCTTATAATGATCTCATAAGATGTAAGCATTCACTAAATAAAGACTGTTTCCAACAAATCATATACAATCAATATAGATATGAAACCATAGAAATTTAACTAAATTTAGGGTTTCCATACCATTCACTGAGATATCATGTATCAAGAATAAAATTCAATTAAGATAACCCATGTGGTACATCCTAACCACTTATAGGATTACCAGTCCTTTTCAATAAGGTTGAAACTCTAGCGATATCTTAATTAGGTCAAACCCTAATTACAACATTTGATATAAATCTAAAAGCATCCTCACTAGGAAGTGTTGTATACGTTTCTGTTATGAATCTACCATCAAGGAGTCATTCAAATAGAAAAGGAATCCATATCATATCAATTTGCAATAACTTAGATCAAACGGACATTTCAGGGTTTAGAATTCACAT
The DNA here is from genome assembly GCA_963693085.1 of Alisma plantago-aquatica. Classification (NCBI taxonomy): domain Eukaryota; kingdom Viridiplantae; phylum Streptophyta; class Magnoliopsida; order Alismatales; family Alismataceae; genus Alisma; species Alisma plantago-aquatica. The sequence continues at coordinate 348,329,131 of OY856409.1, read as the reverse complement.
GCTAAGCATTTAGGGATTTGGATGCTATAATCAAATTCGTGCATTACAATGTTTGAAGGAAGAACCCACTCACCCTAAGGTGTGAAAACACCTCACAACTGCAGCTCAACTCAGGGAATCTCGAATTTCTATCAAATCCCTAGCAAAACTCCCAATTCTTCTTCCATTCAACTCGGGAACCTTGAAAAAGAGGGATTATGAAGAAAGGGTGAGAAAAGAGGGAATTTCGACATCCTCTTGGATCAAATAAGAGCATGGACAGAATATTGACATGAGAGAGAAGATTCACCATAAAAGTCTATGCAAAGGATCCAAACTTACTTGATTTCACCCTTCCTGGAATCGCAAAACCCTAATTCAACAATTCCCCCACTTTCTCCACTCAAGCCCTAATTCTCCCTCTCTCTCTAGGAGCTCGTTTCTCTGGAATGAAATGACGAAGAATGAGAGCTGTGTGTGTGTGTGTGGTCGATCATATAAGCTAAATTGAGCTGCTTGGGTCAATTGCAAATTGACCCTACACTCAACTTTAATTATATTGGCTGAATATTCAATTTCACAATAGCTTCTGTAATTCGCCTACTGAACAGCTAACAGAAGCTCCTAAAATTCTGGAAATTTTATATGTTCTATCTATTGGAGTTTCGGACCTCCAGTAAAAATTTGAGATCATTTCTAGTTACCAATAATTAATTAAAAATCAAACAGTGCACTGCTATATTGCAGTCTGCAGAATATTCGGCCGAGTTTGTCCTGCACAAAACTCGACCGACACCCTTACTGTAGGGATTCAAAAGTCATCCAAAATTATGCCAATTTAACAGAGTGTCTAAAACTGTGCTTTTCAAGCACAGTTAAAATTTGAGATCAATTGGATATACCAATAAAAAGATAAAATTCAATTACCGCACTGCTGTATAAATCTGAAAATGTGATCGGTCGAGTTTGAAACTCGGCCGATAAACAGGTCAGAGCATTCTTCAAAAATTCTGATATTTTCCAACGTTATTCACATTTTATATATCCAAATCATATCCAAATTTGAAGTAAATAAGAGTTACACATAAAATACTAAAAATCATTTAGTGAGACATTCTACTTATCAAATTCTGTATTCATGTATCATCAAAACCCTATTTTGGGCCGATTAGGGTCTATGCTTCTCAAACCCTAATTCTCAAGACAAAAGAACATTTAGACTTCTTATCATAGTTAAAACATCCTAATTGTGTTATAGTCATTAATTAGATTTCAATAATGATTATTCTAATTAATCTTTGTAATTGTCTAGGTAAACCGTAGTTTACCAATTAAGCTCAGATGGGGTCGTAACAACTCTCCCCCCCTTAGAATGTTTCGTCCTCGAAACATAAACCTACAAGAAAGATATATTCAAGGTTATTCTAAGCTTCTAAAGCCTTCCATGTCATCAAATTCTTGTATTTCATACCTGAATATAGTTTTCAACATTAGATCTTTTAATCCTTTACTAAATCACAACATATTTCAAATAGTTCTCAATGATATCAAGCAAATTCTTTATGCCACAGTCAAACATAGAATGCAAAGATAAACCACCACGCTTTCGCTGCGCAACTCTGATACTCTGATACAACTATCTCAACTTATGCGGCTCAGAAAGTTCTATTGTTCTGTATCACCTTTAAGTGATAAAAGCAAGTTCACCATACTATTTTAAACTTTAATCAAGTGCTATTCAAATAGCAAAACAGTCTTGAATTAAAAGACTAGATTCAACAATCAATTGCACAATACTACTCTTGGCATCCTCATTGGGTCATGGATGCATGAGGTGAAGCATTACCACCTCATTCCATACTATCCCGTTTCGATCCTGGGACCTGTGGGTTATGGGCCCACACACAATTCAAAGTGTAACCATCGTATTATATCATTTTAGGGTTTCAACAACAGTAATAAGGTAATCCACAATTGTATCAGTCATTCAAGCATTAATCATACTCAATTACCATCACTCAGTTATATTAGAGCTAGGTATAACAAGCTACACCTCATTAGGGTTACTTGTCCAGACAATCTGATTATCATCCCTTTCTATTAATATGAGTGAATAAGTATGACTACCTTGTTCAGGGTATCTCTCCATGTGTTCTGACATCATACAAACCATATCACCATATCACAAATACACAATACTAGGATGCATATCAGGTATGAATTACTACAACTATCATACGCCTTTAATTTAACATATAGCTTACACAAATACCCTGAAATCATATGTAGAACCAACTTTCATACCTTAATATGCCTTCAACAAATCATACATGTAAAAACAAATTCACATATTACACAAAGCTAGTGTTTTCCCATATCTCTCTGCTCATTCATTACTTCTTTACTTTTTGCTACCTATCCTTTTCATATGATTATATACAATAAACATCATTAGCATTGAATCATTTAAGATAGGAATAGATTATTCATCATTCTTGCTATCACACAAGAATTTATTTCTTATCGCACTTCATCATACTGTATGCCACTATTACATTCACTAGATGACCCCACCAAGGTAGTTATGCACCATATATGATTCATTTTCTCTTATCATTTCATTCCCATCTTGCTCTCATTAAGGAATATATGAAAGAGAAGATGATTTTAAGACTTGGAATTCTTGTATTCAAACATTCCCTTAATACATTCTCGTATGCAGATTTACTTAGTTATCAACAGAGATATTTGATTAATTAGCACTTGCCTGAATCTCACAACCTCTTTATTTTATAATTTCTCCATCATATTTCAAACCCTTTCTTATGTTCCATAGTCCTCTTACCATATACTACTCTTTAATCCGTCATCTTTAATTCTAAATTTTTCTTTTATGACCATGTTGCTTATTCATATGTATGGTCATGTATATCATGTTGCACATATTTCCTCCTTTACCTTTATACTATTGTGAAGTTAACATTCTAAATTAATAGTCCTTCTATTAGTTTTTCCTCATGTTGAATACATTACATATTCTTCATTTTTAAATCAAGTGGATCATGCATGGGTCAAACATAGTTTCTCTTTCAATCAAGTTTTTCTCTCCTGAATACAGTCTACCTTTGTATGACTTATTCATTCGTTAAACTGCACCTATGTTCTTTACTTAGAAACTAGTTTGTTGTTCTAGTCTTATGAATTATATGATCATATGATTCTCTTCACTTTTACTCTTTTGAAGACTCTTCACTTCTATGGACCTATTGAATGCTCAACTCTATTCTTCTACTCAGCCTTTGCTTTAGAGTTCATAAAAGCATTATACTCAATTATATGATCCATTCTCCATGATCGATTCTTTCTATCTAGAACCATACATACATTTCACATATCTTTTCTATATTTCATATGTATAGTTCATGTAATATTAATCAATAAACTGATTATGAACTTCTTATCATGTTCTATTATTCCCGATTAAGGGTTTCACATTTGAGACCCCAAAGTTGAACCTCAGATATCAGTTTCAACTAATTCTTAGTTGTTCTGATCTTGCTCATATGTTTCAACATCTTACTGTATATACATCCTTACTCTGATGTGGGTCTAATTATTCCAATTCTATTCTTATTATGCTATTGATAGGATTCATTAGATCCCAATAACACATCCTGCCAACCGGACCATGCCAAACCTGAAATCCTGAAGCCAAGAACTACAAAGGATTACATTCTTCCTGAACTGCCACTCACAGCTCAGAAACTCGGCCGATTGGTCAGAAACTCGGCCGATTGCTTCACAACTCGGCCGATCCGCTTGAAACTCGGCCGATCAACTAGTCGTTTGATTTCCTGAAAAAGGAAACTCGGCCGAATTACATACAACTCGGCCGATCAGTTTGCTGTTCGATTGCCTATTAAGGAAACTCGGTTGAATCACATACAACTCGGCCGAATCGCGTACAGACTAAAAACCTAAACAGACCTGCTGATGTCAATTTCACTCGAATCAGCGGGCAAAACTATAGAAACAAAAGCCCATTCAAAGGTCAATTCTAGTCTACTTGTTACAAAGAATAAAATCAATAAATGCTACAATTGCATAGTGTACAACAGATATTAAAGACCCATATTTCAAAGTATTGAATATTTCAATTCAAACATATAAGAGCATTTCTATACATTTCCAACAAAAACAACATTATGAAATGTAAGTTTTATCTCTTTTTACATTTATGCTCTTAATTCTTGTTTCTTTTCTCGTTATCTAACCCTAACCTTTCTAGGGTTCCTCTCTAGCCCATTCTTCCATTGTATACCTGGCCAGGGTATACGTGAGAGAATAGACAGAGTAGCTTGTACTGGTTGATCCAAGTACTCAGATATCGGGCCAGGATATCCAAATACTCAAATCCCCAAAACTAACATCAAACATCTCCTATCTGCCACACACATGACTCTAACTTACTAACTTAATGGTCCTTGACAACTCACCCTAAGCTCTGATACCAAGCTGTGACACCCCGATCTCACAATTTCCTCAAATCATGAGATTAGGGCATAAGTTAGGATTTATATGTAACCCAAAGAACACCCTTAACTTTTTCTTTTCTTAAAAACTCTTGTTTCTTCGCATTGAACCACATAAAACATTTTAGCAAGGGAATCTGAACATTTCTTTTACTAATCAGACTTCAATAGTAAAGATACATATATAAGCATTCACGATGTCTTTCACACATTATGCACATGAAACTTGCTAATTAGCATACATATCAAAGAGGAACAATATTACACATTGTAATTACAACTCTCTCTCTAAACTCTTACTGAGGACCTAGAGTGACAAGGACTGACTGACTCAACTAATCTTGTACTCAACTCTTGTGGCAGGTCTACACTGAAGCTCTGACCATCTCCAAGTCCACGCGGTTAACCCTAAAAATGTTTGAGTAGAGGGGTGAGCCTACTCGCTCAGTGAATGAGTACTTCATAGAAACAGACTAATGCACTAATGTGATTACAGATATAATTTGAGTAAACGATATGAAATTTAATAGCAATAAATACTACATTGAGCAGTTCTAAAACAATATAACTGAAATAACAAAGAATGTAAATATTTCATCCAAAGCATAACTACTAGAAGACTACTCTAGTCTTCCTTAACTCTTTCATTTATAAGGAACTCTGTGAACCTATATGATCATATTTTAGATTATGCCCTGATCTATGCAGTGTACTCTGCATAGAGACTCGCAGTGTACTACGACCACACCGTACAAGACTTAGCGACACACCCGAGAAATGCTAAGTCTGACTGCCAGCCCTGTTCTGCTACAGGACCCACAGGCTCTCTGGCCTCCTCTGCACTCACCATGAGTGCTCTGGACTCCTCCTCTAACCTGAGTACACAGGCGCAGGGAGTCAACACTGGGTTACCACCAGAATTACTCAACCGGTTGGTGTTGGATAACCCTTTCCCCAGTGCCACCGAAATTACTCAATCGGTTGGTGTTGGACACTGTCTATCAACCCTCGTGCCACCAGAATTACTCAACCGGTTGATGTTGGACACGAGTTTCACCCCTAAGGCGCAGACCTCCCAAAGGGGTTCTACGGTGTTCAGGGCACCTAAGTCTACATTAACATTATAGATACATGTAAACAGAAATCATAACTCATTTTACATTTCTCACAAGGCTCACATAGCCTGCCATATCATATCATAAGAAACATCATAACTCATGTATTCAACATATATCATGTCTCAGTAACATCCCTTTCTAGGGCATGTCATATCTCATCACCTGCAATTTATGAGATATGTATTGAAAATAAGAAGCCCTGCAGTATGTAGATATCATCTCAGAGAGAACAAGCATATAAAGTTAAATGCACTAGAAACATACAATTCAACAATTAAGCATCAGCACATCTCATATCGAGACCTTTCATATTGTCATAACATGATTCATTGAACACCCTATCCTTAGGGTTTCATTCGCCTTATTCATTCATCACATGCCAACACCCTACTCTTAGGGTTTCATTTGTCTCATTCACCTTTTCATTTACCTCATTCACTTGTCACATGGCCCTTATAATGATCTCATAAGATGTAAGCATTCACTAAATAAAGATTGTTTCCAACAAATCATATACAATCAATATAGATATGAAACCATGGAAATTTAACTAAATTTAGGGTTTCCATACCATTCACTGAGATATCATGTATCAAGAATAAAATTCAATTAAGATAACCCATGTGGTACATCCTAACCACTTATAGGATTACCAGTCCTTTTCAATAAGGTTGAAACTCTAGCGATATCTTAATTAGGTCAAACCCTAATTACAACATTTGATATAAATCTAAAAGCATACTCACTAGGAAGTGTTGTATACGTTTCTGTTATGAATCTACCATCAAGGAGTCATTCAAACAGAAAAGGAATCCATATCATATCAATTTGCAATAACTTAGATCAAACGGACATTTCAGGGTTTAGAATTCACATGCTAAGCATTTAGGGATTTGGATGCTATAATCAAATTCGTGCATTACAATGTTTGAAGGAAGAACCCACTCACCCTAAGGTGTGAAAACACCTCACAACTGCAGCTCAACTCAGGGAATCTCGAATTTCTATCAAATCCCTAGCAAAACTCCCAATTCTTCTTCCATTCAACTCGGGAACCTTGAAAAAGAGGGATTATGAAGAAAGGGTGAGAAAAGAGGGAATTTTGACATCCTCTTGGATCAAATCAGAGAATAGACGGAATCTTGACATGAGAGAGAAGATTCACCATAAAAGTCTATGCAAAGGATCTAAACTTACTTGATTTCACCCTTCCTGGAATCGCAAAACCCTAATTCAGCAATTCCCCCACTTTCTCCACTCAAGCCCTAATTCTCCCTCTCTCTCTAGGAGCTCGTTTCTCTGGAATGAAATGACGAAGAATGAGAGCTGTGTGTGTGTGTGGTCGATCATATAAGCTAAATTGAGCTGCTTGGGTCAATTGCAAATTGACCCTACACTCAACTTTAATTATATTGGCTGAATATTCAGTTTCACAATAGCTTCTGTAATTCGCCTACTGAACAGCTAACAGAAGCTCCTAAAATTCTGGAAATTTTAAATGTTATACCTAATGGAGTTTCAGACTTCCAGTAAAAATTTGAGATCATTTCTAGTTACCAATAATTAATTAAAAATCAAACAGTGCACTGCTATATTGCAGTCTGCAGAATATTCGGCCGAGTTTGTCCTGCACAAAACTCGACCGACACCCTTACTGTAGGGATTCAAACGTCATCCAAAAATTATGCCAATTTAACAGAGTGTCTAAAACTGTGTTTTGCAAGCACAGTTAAAATTTGAGATCAATTGGATATACCAATAAAAAGATAATTTTAAATTACCGCACTGCTGTATAAATCTGAAAATGTGATCGGTCGAGTTTGACACTCGGCCGATAAACAGGTCAGAGCATTCTTCAAAAATTCTGATATTTTCCAATGTTATTCACATTTTATATATCCAAATCATATCCAAATTTTAAGTAAATCAGAGTTACACATAAAATACTAAAAATCATTTAGTGAGACATTCTACTTATCAAATTCTGTATTCATGTATCATCAAAACCCTATTTTGGGCCGATTAGGGTCTATGCTTCTCAAACCCTAATTCTCAAGACAAAAGAACATTTAGACTTCTTATCATAGTTAAAACATCCTAATTGTGTTATCTTCATTAATTAGATTTCAAGAATGATTATTCTAATTAATCTTTGCAATTGTCTAGGTAAACCCTAGTTTACCAATTAAGCTCAGATGGGGTCGTAACAAAAGGACACCTCCAACTTTATCATGTTAATTTTCTGCCTCGAAGCCTTTTCATAGCAGCTAATAACATTAGATATCGTCAATGCTTCTTGCGGAGTGGTCCTACATAATAGAATGCTATCGTCAGCAAAGAACAAATGAGATATCAAAATCCCTCGGGAATTAGCCTTCGCCCCATGAATCAACCCCCTCTCCTCTGCATTTCTAATGAGATGGGAGAATGAGTCCGTACACAGAATAAAGATATAGGGTGATATGGGATCCCCTTGCCTTAGACCCCTTTGTGTCTTAATATGACCCTTTCTTTTTCCATTGATAATGAAGGATAGGTACGAGCTTGAGAAACACTCAATGACCTTTTTGCACCAGAAATGGTTGAAACCCATGGCTCTCATCACATCATATATGAATTGCCACTCAATTTAGTCATACACTTTGCTCATGTCAATCTTAACAGCTAGGTGACCTCTTCTCCCTTTTTTCTTCCTCTTCATCGCATGAAACAACTCAAAGGCACTCAAAGTGTTGTCTGTAATAAGCCTTCCCCGTATAAATGTGCTTTGGTTCTCCATCACTATAGAGTTGAGAATCAATTTCATTCTATTGGCCATAATCTTTGGTATGATCTTGTAGATCGTGTTTCACAATCTGATAGGCCTATAGTCATTCAAGCATTTAGGGTACCTGCATTTAGGAATAAGAATGATGTTAGTGAAATTTATTTCTTTGATCTCCTCCTTATTCCTCCACCACCTCTTCACATACTCCACCACATCCTCCCCATAGTTGTCCCAGAATGTTTGGAAGAAGCCAACATGAAAACCATCTGGCCTCGGAGCCTTTAAAGGATTCATATTAATAAGTGCATCCCACACTTCATTTCGGTCAGGGTTATTCATAAGTTTTCTATTAGATTCCTCATTTAAAAGGTGGGGAATATGTTCTGTAGCCTCCCTGTTGTCAGTGTTTCCTTGAGTAGAGAATAACTCTTCATAGTAGTCTATAATCATCTTCTATATCTCCTGGACCCCCTCCACCCATTCACCATTCTCCTTTTCCAGCTTGTCAATGGTATTTCTCTGTCTTCTTTGGGATGCCGACTTGTGAAAGAAAGTCATATTTTTGTCCCCATCTTTGATGTAGCTCGTTCTGGCTCTAAGGTACCAGTACATCTCAATTGTTTTATGAAGGAAGGCAAGCTCTTCACTTAATTTTTTGCAGTTCTCAAAAGACATCATGTTCTGGGGTTGTTCTTGGGCCTTCAGAAGATATGTCTCCGCCCTTCTTATCTTCCTCCTAATGTTTCCAAATTTTTGGTCATCCCATTCCCTAAGTTTCTTCTCACTGTGAGCAATCTTCTTATTTATATGGGTATCTCTATCCGTCCCCCAAGCTTCTTCAACCACCCCCTGCATTCCGGGTCAGTCAACCAGAAGTTTTCAAACTCTTTACTCCCATAAGTTGCCACTTTTTTTCCGTATTCAAAATAAGAGGTGATTGATCGAACCCCAACCTGGAAAACACTCTGACCCACGCGTGCGGGAAGGAGCAGCACCACAGCGAGCTGCCCAAAACCCTATCCAACCTCTCTTTGATGTTGGTTTTGAGAGATTTCCCTCTTTCCCACGTAAAATGATCCCCGATAGAGTTGATCTCCACCAGATCACAATCTCTCACAGCCTATTTAAACTCCTCCATGTGCCTTCTATCTCCCTCCACACCCCCTTCTTTCTCGTGATGATTGAGCATCTCATTAAAGTCCCCCAAAAACACAATCGGACACTCACAGTCCTCATTTATCTGCTTCATTAGTCTCCATGTCTTATGATTGCTCCCAGCATCCGCCCCGCCATAGATTCCCGCACAACGCCATCTAGGATGGTTACTGTGCTCCTCTATGTCGACCACAAAATGATGCAGAGAGTACGATATAGTTGTCACCGGGATATTGTTCCACCACATCCCAATCCCTCCCGCTCTTCCATCTCTGCCGATATTAACTCCATCTAGAATCCACACTTTATCCTTATTTTCTACATATTAGTATGAGTACTCATCATCTCCATAATAAAGATTATTTAACGTGCCAAGCTTGGCCAAGCCTTGACAGTTCTAGGCTACTATTTTCATTGTTCTTCACGGCACTGATCTTCACCAGTCACCGCTACTTGAGAGCTTGCCTCCCAGACCATAGCTTCTCCATCGTTACTTGCAACCTTAGTATCCCTTCCGCCTTCCTCCCCCTTCTCTCTGTCCTTTTCATCAGAGCTTCTTGTCTTCCTTTTAGTCTGACTTTCCCCTCTTTGTTTTCCACTTTCCCCCTTCCTTTCCACCCTTCGATATCTCCCTTTTCTTCCATGTGTCGTCTTCCCCTTTGTTTTCATTTTGACAAACACCTTCCGCACACACTTTCCTTCTATTTTCTCTGCACGGGTCCCTCCCTGTGGCTTTTCTTTAATACTCCCTTCCTCTGTAGGTGTAGCAATAACTTCACTTGTCCCCTGTCCACTAGCTTTACCTTCTCCCACTGCCTTGGGTGTCTTCCTCTCCTCTCCCTCTATTCTATCATCTCTGGTGGCCTCCGTTGTGATTAAAGTTCCAGCAGATTCCTTGGTTTCTTTGGGGCTCTCGTTAACCATCCTGGCCTCCCCTTTCTCCTTGTCCTTTTCAATGATCTCCCTGGTATTGTTGTTGTTTTTTTTCCTCCTTCAGTATCACGGGCACTAGAAGCATCTTTATCTTTCCCCTTTTCCTAAAAGAGTCCCTTTCTAGCTTCTTCATAGGAACCCCCTTGCACCAGTGGAGACTTTTGCTCACCCTTAGCCACTGTCCCCACTTGCCTTCAAGGTCCTCCTCTTCAAGATCCTCTTCTTTACATTCGTGAGTAGAGTGTCCCACTCTGCCACAACAAAAGCAGAAAATTGGCAGTCTTTTGTACCTGATCACCACCTCTACTAAACTTCTGTCTATCAGCCTAAGCTTTTGCACTTGCTTCAGGGGCTTCTCAATGTTTATGTTTATTCTCAATCTTCTCGCCCTTGACAACCCTCCCTTTTCCTCCTCATCAACTTTAAAAATCCTTCCTATATAGTTTCCTATTCGTTGTAGAGCTTCATCTGATCTATAGCCCATAGGGAGGCTATAAAGCCTTACCCAGAACTCACATTCTGTGAAGGAGATATTTGATGATTGTTCCCCTGCCTCTATCACCTTTAGTGCCAGAAGATTTCTATCAAAGCACCACGGACTTCCTTTCTCCACCTTCTCTTTGTCTTTGTTGCTCTCGAACTGAATGACAATGATCTTGTACTCCACCTGATCGAAGGACTTCACATCTTTATGGCCCCATGCCATCAACATTGTTCTCTACAATGCCATGAAATTGTAGTTCTTGTTGATTAGCAGCTTCTCTACCACAGTTGTTTCCTCCTCAATTCTGATTTATGTTTTTCCGTCAGTGAAGTCCACACAATCATCCACCTTTATGCCCAGATCTAGACATCTTCTTATCACTTCGTCCTCCATTTCTCCCTAATCTCACCACCGGAGATGGTATTCCTCCACCGTCAAGGGGAGGGGGAACGCCCTGCGTGCTCGCCTATCGCCAGAGTGCTAGACCTAGCTACGTGAGGGACAAGAATTTTTAGTTCTTTTTTTGTTTAATTTATGTAGATAACCATGCATGTTCTTATATTTTTTATAGAGTCTAAGATGACTAAGTAGTGGAACAATTATAATTACAACAAATGGTGTATCATTGTGAAGTCAATTAAATGAGCATTGGTTAATAATAATTACAAATCTACTGCCATGTCTCTTTCTCTAGAATTGCTCTTTTTCATCTATAGGATAGAGATCTAGGGCTCTCTGATGAAGGGCTATGGCCCTACTGACATGGTTACTTATGCCTCCACCTCCACTGCTTCTTCCATCCCCCATTTTTCTACTTCCCCTTCTACCCCTTTGAGACCTCCTCCCATACCACCTGCTACCACCCATGAGTCATTGTGAGAAACCAAGAGTATGGTATGGTTCGACCCTAGGGTGGACATCACAGTTGGTCAAGCGTGGACAGAGTAACTGGTGAAGCCCATGGAAGTGCAACACAACTGTAGGCCAGTGGCTCTACCAGAGGTCATAGAGGAACCATTCTTTAGATTAGAGAATGGTCAGCCATGGATGAAATTCTCAATCCCAATGGTTAGTGCCATGGACAAGTTCCACAAATGCTCGATCATAGTTCGGATCCTAGGGAAAAAAGTTCTTCATCCAATAGGTCTATGGGTTGAGGATGAGAATGTGGAGGCTGAGAGGAGAACTCGAACCCTCCCCTCTCAAAGATGGCTTGTTCCTGGATAGATTCTCCATTAGATAAGACATGAGAATATCCCTTGAGAAAGGTTTGTGGTTTTTTAATAATCATCATGTGTTGACAAGGAAATGGACACCTAAAGAGGACGTTCAAAGATCATCCATCAGCTTGGCTCCAGTCTGGGTCACTTTCCATGATCTAGGATGGTAGTGGACTAGAAGATCCATCACCATCATTGGGTATGAATTGGGCACGCCCAAGGTGGTGAAATTCTAGCTCAAGGGGAAATATGTTGGTTCCAAAAATTTATGCGTAGAGATAATGGACGGAAAGAAATCTTCCCCAATGGTTATGATCGCGATGTCAGATGGTAAGGCACTGGAGATCCAGATTGAATATGATGTGATGCCCGAGAACTATCATGAGTTCAAGGTCTTTGGTCATATTCTTGACCACTATCTAGGGGCATGAGAGACTCATATGGAGCCACAAATTATGTGAGGAGATCCAAGAGTCAGAGACCCAAAAGGAGGAACAAGAAGAGGGTCACTAATCAACTGAACCTAAAGAAGAATCCTTTGCTTACTAGAGATCTAGGAAACATCAATTCTAATTAGGTGGGATAGGCACCAACTAAAAAGTGAGACACCACTGATGATGTGGTGATACTTCATGAGGAACCTACTGCTAAGGAGGCTCAAGCTGAGGTAACTAGGCCAACTGTCATTGTATTTGGAACTACTATACCCAATGAAAACTGGGTGTTGGATGATGAGGAATGCAAGGAGGGCTTCGAGAACCCCTTTCAACTATTAGAAGAATAGGAGACAAAGAGGTGGTTATTCCTATAACTAGAATCATCTCTACTAGAAGCAACCTATGTGGTGAATAGAGCAGTCGCGGTAGAGGTAGAGGTAGAGGTAGAGGAAGAAAAGGCATTACCCTGGGTAGGGGTGGACAAGTTAGAATTCATAAATTAAGATCCTCATATGGAATGTCCAAGGTGCATTTGTAACTTCCAAATAGAGAAAACTTAGATAAATAATATAGGAGAGGAAGGTTGGGCTGGTAGTTTCCCTAGAAACCATAATCTAAAGGGAGTTAGGGAGAAAAGTTAAAGGCTTGTTTCCCAATGGTTGAGAGTTCACATCTAATTTGAATCGTGTGGATGGAGGGAAGATTGTAGTAGATTGGAGCCCATTGGTGTTGGATACATAAATGATTCACAAAACTGGCCAGTTGGTAACTATGGGCTATACCAACAGAGGCAAATTCACTTTGTCATCTCTATAGTGTATGGATCTAACTCTAACATGGATAGAAGATGACTGTGGGAGTCAATTGTGAACATAACTCAACAAGCTCTTCCACACCTGGTTATAGGTGACTTCAACCTGGTCAGACAAGCCAAGGAGAAAAGGGGAAGATTACCTATCCATGGTCAATTCTTAGAAGGTTTAATGGCATCATTACTAACCTAGGATCATAGAGCTAAACATGAAGGGTGTGTAGGGAAAAATGGCTACAAAATAGGTAGTGGAAATAAAAACATTTTCTACCATATTCTCATAAACCAACAGATCGTGTCAATAACTATAAGATGGGAAGGATGGTTTTAAGGATATATCTGATCTTGGAGCAAGTCCAGTGACATCTCCTCATCATTATAGATACCCAACTATTGACTAGTTTCTCTTGGACGGTGTATGTGTAGCTCATGGTATTCACCATGGAAAATAGACATGACATATTCTATTGTGACTCATGTGATCTCACCACGGACTATGAGTTGATGTTTCCCTCTGAGCAGCAGCAAAAGGACTCTGATCACTAGAATAGTCCACACAGACTACCTAGAACTCCTGTCATCCTACTAGAATGGATATGAAGGAGTTGTCCATCTCGTTGGCAATCTAGTTACCAACTTGCTCTCCCACAATAATAATCCTCAATTTTTCTCTCCCTTGCTATCCCTCCCTAGTTGGGTAGGACTTGATTGGGCTCTCTTAGTTACCACAACCAGAGAGGATAACATTTTTAGAGCAACTAATTCTTAATTATCTAGGTTGTGCATTGGGAAGCATCTAGTACCCCTCTATTTATAGGTGGGGTTTGGGTCAGGGTTCCCAGTCGATGCAGGTGTGGAAGGGACCAGAAGATCTTGAATTTTCACAACCTGTAACCACCCAAACAACCATTTGGTGACCCATACAATCATATGGCATGCGAGACGGTTATCTTGCACTATGAGATAGTCATCTCGTACTGTGAGACGTTCATTTTGTAGTTTCCCAATCACATACGAAACTGGCAATTCGTTTCCCATTCATATCAAACATTAATTCCTTACTTCACAAGTAATGTGCAATTGAAATGATTAAAGTTGAGAAAGTATCTAGAACCTTCCTAGATGAACTAAGTAATCTCTCCCTTGCAAGATGACTATCTTGCTCACCTAGATGGTCATCTAGTGAGCTGATTCAACCCAGTCAGTTCAACTGAATGAACTGGTCGGTTCACACCTCAATTTGAGCATAACTTAGCCAATTTCAATTCGAATCAAATGTGATCCTCCAAACACCAGTCTCAACTCTTGAGATGAACATCTGGCACTCCATATGACTGTCTCACTTAGAGATTCGATCGTCAGGCAGTGTAGCCAACTTATTTGTTGTGTGAATTGAATACCAAAACACTTTAGTAATCAATTCAATCATCATTTGAGATTAAACACCTCTTCTAGGTCGATACTTATGTGTGTGACCCTATAGATCCCATATCAAGTTGGCAGTGAATGTCCACAACTGACTTATGACACCAAAAGAAAAGAGTGGTGCCTAGTCACACATCAGTGCTACCCAAGTGAATGGAAAGTTGGGGAACCACTTCAACCTACAATCTGTTCTTGGTGTTATAGTGTTTGTATAATTCACTTGTCTCTGATATCTAGATTGAACTCGAGGCATGGAGTATTCACCCTATTCAACATTCAATCTATTTCTTGAACCAGAGCAAACTGTCTGAGATATATTTAAGCTCAATATCACATATTGACTCACATGTGTATGGCCATCATTTCTCAGTCTTTCTAATCAAGAGTCCTTGGATATCATATCCCCTTAGGAGGGACAAATCCCATGTATATCACTCATAGTCAGTCCTCATCTGTCACAGTCACACAATCATCATAGCTATAATAACCCATGTTTCAAGGATGCATTTGATGATGTCAAAATGTACCGAATGACATGTGATGAGCATAGTGATTTCAAGTTTAAGAACCACAAACACCACCATCACTATGAGAGCTGACTATGACTACCATGGTAATGAATTCCATGTGTCAGTCACATGGTGGGTCTGTTTGATACACTGTTCTCTAACATGTATTTGTATGCTTGGTTTAATATAGCCATATCATGACTAATGAGACTCTATCATCAACCAACTCACACACTGATATTATGTTTCATTGTTGTATATCAACCTTCCACAATAACAACCGATCAAGGTCATAATGAGAATATATATGCACTGTTAACATCTGTATGATATCATTTCCCCAAGTCACATACTTGAAGACATACGTCGTTGAGTAATATAATTCTCTAGACATTTACAATGTTGTATCATTATCTCATTACTGAATTAAACATAATAAATTGGAAGCTTTCCTTTATTTATTAATCAAATCAAATACAATTTATGTCATTACAATCATCATATGATTGGCTCTCTGGGCATACATACCAAGAGAGCACCCTCACCACATGGCATAATAAAAGAACCCCTACACAAAGGATCTCTAACAACCTAGATCGGGAGTTGACAAAATGAAGTCTTCTTAGATGTGTACCTAGAAGAAACGATTAGTTTGAGAGATCATCCCAACAATGATCATGCGTGGATAGAAGTCACTTTGGTTGCCCTCTCAACTGCTAATCAATCATTTTGGCTTCTTAACTATTAGATAACTTGGCCAAGATTTGAACAAGTAGTTCAAGGATTATGGAATCAAAACGTAATAGGGAATCCTCTTTTCATTGTGATTGAGAAGCTTAAGAGAACCAAAGTTGATCTAAAGAGATGGTCCAAAGACCAAGATAGACCTACCAAAGCTCCTAAGTGAATTCCAGAGAGTTTTTTAAGAGGCTACTAAAGATATAAGGTCGGCCCCACGTCTATTGAGATGATGCTAAGAGAAGAGGAGGAAAGAAAACATGTTCTTTAACTGCAAAAAGCAGAGAGAGTCAGATAATGGAAGTAGAGTAGGCTAAAGTGGATCAGAGATGGAGATAAAAATTCCAAATTCTACCATTTTAGTGTGAAAAGAAATAATATGAAAGACTATTTACATAATATAATTTATATGGAGGGTGTTTCTCATTAATAAAGAATTCAAGAAAGGTGATCTTGTAGTGAAATACTTCTCTTATTTGTACAATCAAGATGGAAAAGTCTCCAATGCTTCCAACCTCCCAAACTGATGTGGGTTTGATGACATGAACATGGATCTCTTGAAGATGGCCAAGAATGATGAAATCATGAGGTTGTGTTCTGGATTGGAGCCTCCAAAGCTCTAGGACTCAATGGGTTCAATGCCAAGTTTTTTTAGTGTTGTTGATCTATGATTGAAGGTAATGTTTGTAAAGTAGTCTACTGGTTTATCATTGGTGGGAGAATGGTGAGACAAGTTAACCATGCCTTTTACAAACTCATACTGAAGCATAGCTCTACTGCTTCCATGAATGACTTCCATCCAATAGCCTGTTGTTTAGTTATATAAAAAGTCATTGCCAAGGTTATAAATTGGAGACTCAAGGGCATCTGTATGGTGTTTGTGAACCATTCGGTGTTTGTGGAAGGGAGGGCAATCTTGGAAAAATATAATTTTATCTAGTGAGTTCCTTGTGGAACTCCAAGTGAAGAACAAATCCAAGAAAGAGAGTTTGAAGTTATATATATCAAAGCCTATGATCATGTGAAGCAGATGGATCTTTGGGATACGATGAAAGATATTGGATTTGTTGGCAGATTCATTGACATAATTAAACAATGTGTGGAAATGACTTCTTTCTCTGTGCTTATTAATGGGGTGCCCAAAAGCTTATTCAAGGCAAGTAATAGCCTTATGTAGGTGGTCCCCTTCCCCCCTCGTATTCACTCTTATGATGGAAAATCTCACCAACTTGATAGAGGTTGTAGAAGTGGGAAGGTAAAGTCATGTCATTCAAAGTTCAGGATACCAAGGTACTCACACACATGATCTTTGCAGATGATATGTTATTTTTCATCATGGGTCATGTTAAATACATGAAGGGAATTAGAAGTATTCTAAATGAGTTTGGAAACTTCACATAAATTTACATCAGTGACATTAAGTCACATGTCTTTCCGTTTAAGTCTTGCAATTCTCATAGGGAAATACTTAAGCAAGATATTGGAATTTTTTAGAGTTCTTTTCGCAGAAGGTATCTCAACATTCCTCTCATAGGTGGGATTGGTAAGGGCATTGATTACGAAATTTTTATGGACAATTTGCGGGCCAATGTGGAAAAGGGTGGAGTGGTATGTGTCTGTCGATGGTTGGGAGAGCCATGCTTAATCATTATATGCTTACCAGCAAAATCAGATACTAGTGTAGACTTGTTGAGCTACCCGGGTTCATCTTGGACACATTCAAGGTTGTGATGTTTGGGTTACTTTGGGGTGGGGGAAACCATTCCATCATGTTGGAAACTATCACAAAACCACATCATGGAGGAGGATTGGTTCTTATGAATCCTAATGATCTTGCCTGGATAGTGGCTACGAAGAGTATTGACAAGTTTCTCACCAAGCTAGAGTCTCAATGGACTAGGTGGTTGCGGCGAAGGGATGATGGGAGTTTTGACAAGTCGACACCTAGATAGGGTGCCTCTAAAATCTGGAGGGTAATGGTGAAGCCATGTCTGGAGATTAAATTTGAATACCAAGAAATCAATGGCAAGTGGTTTGTTTGGAAAGAAAGAAACTGTAGGTTATCAACAATAACCTTCCCTAAGTCCTTTGGGATATGCTTTTATGGAGCAAATCTATTGTCCCAGGAGGAGTTTCTATTCCTATAATACTATCATGGACATTATACCTACTTGTGATAGGCTCACCATATGGGGTTTTTCTGGAGGAGTTTCTATTCCTATAAGACTATCATGGACATTATCCCTACGTGTGATAGGCTCACCATATGGGGTTTTTCTATTGAGAACATGGGCCTATGAAAGAAGGTACCTAAGTCACATCAAAATTTGATCTTTGAGTACTAGTTCGCTAGGTACTTATAGAAGAAAATCATCATTATATGTGGTTGTGGGGGTTTACCTTTGCAAAACCTTTGTGATGCCTTATTTGGGAGTTTGATAATACTAGATGCAAAGTGAAGATGAGATGCTTTGAGGGCTAGTTGTCACTACATTCATCTTTCACATTTGGAGGGAGAGGGAGAGGAATAGTAGGATCCAAGGCAAAAGGGAGTGTGACACCCTTATTGTTTTTATGCTCTTTTAAATAGTTTAGGATGGCTGGCCAAAGCTAAATTAGATTTACTTATACGTGTTGAACCTTTAGTTTTACATATATGGGGCCTACAGGAGATTGTCGTATTGTATACAAGATTTTAGTAGTCTCCACTATACACCTTTTATGAGATAGTAATATGTTACCTCATTAAAGTTTATTTAATTTATTGACATTTCAATTATTTTTATAACATTAATAATGATATACTGATTATATTAAATATGTAAATATAATTCTTTTTGTTTTTAAGACTAATTGTTGGAAGTACATCAAGTCTTTTCATCACAACGTATGATCTAATTCAGTAAAATTTTGATGAATTTGAGATATCAAATCCATGGAGCAATCATTTTCATGATTGCATGTTGAAATCTATTTACGTAAGTATAAAGGATAATATGAGTAATTTTATATTTCAAGTTTAAGCGAGAATTTGATAGTATGATAATGGGTGGAGGTGAAAAAATAATCCTTATGGTAATATGGAATGATTCTTATGGCATGTGGAGTTAAAGATATGCTATAGTGTAGATTGATGGTCTTTGGTCACACTAATATTTAGGTTTTACATGATTTGCGTATGAGATATAATCTAGGAAAGATTCTTGTTTAAGGTTTGGTCAACATTCCTAAGGATAACAATGGTTTTAGGGTGGAGATATGACTTAAAGGACTTTTAGTTTACCTCATATAGAAAACCATGGTAGAATGAAGAAACCTATTAATAATGGTAGGGAAAACATGAAAAGGTAGAATACAGACACATCCCCACTAATCTTAAAACCCTAGCTATTAGAATTTCATGAAAAACCCTAGCATAGTTCCTTAGGAGGAAGGAGAAACAATGTTGTTAGAAGATTAGACAAACCCATGACAAGATGGAACATGGTTCTTACCACACAATAGTATGACAAGAATTATGAGACCATAGCCTCACAAAAGGCCAATTGTGAGTGATTCAGGGTAGTTAGAAATTATCAGGGAAAATATGAAAGTGATTTGTGTGGTAAATATTTAAGTGTTAGTGGGTTTGAGGTTACTAAAGTTATACATTGAGTTAGTAAGAAGATGTATGACTAACCTTAAGAACTAATGCTTCAAAAAACCATTAAAGCCAGGACCCATGATAACATAGCCAAATGTTAAGTAATATTGTTGATAGAGTTTGTGAGAAAAAAAATTGAATATGATGGATCTCTATGATGCTTGTTTTAAGGAGTATGATAGGACAATGATGCCTACCCCATGCAGTGTTGTGCATTTCATTTTTTATGAGAGTGATAAAAAATGGTTACCCATAAGTCTAAGTCTTAATTAGAGTGAGTTGAAGATGACAATTTCATGCTATACATAATCTTTTGAAGATACATCAAGTAGAACTTAGATAAGTTTGAAAATCCTTCACATTCTTGAAATGACTAGCCATGTATCATTTAATATAGTTTGTGACCATAGTTATTACTAAATCTTTCTCGAGATATAGGTAGAGATTAGCCTCTAGATTTTACAAAGAAGAATGACACATCTAGTTGTAAATAAGATGTAAATTAATGTAAGGAATTTTTAGAGCTTTTCAATATTTGAACCTTTGAGGACATAACTTTTTGAAGGAAGTGAGGATTTTCACATCCTCATTTCTGGTATGTATATCCATGCATTTGATACATTTAATCTTGACTGGATTAGTATGACACCTTCTAGACTTACTAGTCCCCCTAAGGTACATGGAAAGTAATGGGACTAGTTCCTGATTAGAGTTGTGGAGCAATTATTCTTAATGAAAAACTTTGGAAATTAATGAAATTCTTATAAATCAGTAGAAATTGTAGAATCTTAAATACATCAAGTAATGTTTATTTTTTTTAATCATCTAACTGAGAATACCATGTCAAAATAATTATGTACATGATTTATTAGGAAGATGTTAAAATTTTAGTGACATTTTGACTTTTCTATAAATGGGAATTTCAAATTAGGAAAATAATACCTAAAAAATTATTTTTAATTGATTAGAAAATTGTATAGGGAGTGGTGTATGATGGACTCTTGTTTGAGCCATTAAATAAATGTGGATTTAAACCCACATGATCCCAACCATTTGGAGTAGTCTTCAATCTCCGACCTCTATGTGACCAATAACAAGAATTGGTACCCATCATTTGTCACTGGTCCTAGCTCACACTATCACAAACGAAGTGCTTCATTTGACTTGAGACTCTCCTTGGGGTATATTCATCCTCAACTTAAACCCTAATATTTCCTCCATAAAATTCCTAAACCCCATTACACACCGTTCTTTAGTATGAATTGTAGAAGAAAGATATGACTTTGGAGCCAACATATAGGGTCCTTGAAGTTCCCTCAAACCTCATTTGAACCTCCTCTACCACCAATTTTGGTTGGACCCCCCTAACCCTAGAGTTGAGTTTCTTTGATGGCGATGATGAGTCTGACCCATAAGGCAAGAAACCTCCATCTAATTAGTGACTCGATAAGTTTCCTAACATCATTTTCTCCCTATCAACCATGCTATTGTGCGGTGGTTTTAGTCTAGTTAATTTCCCAAACTTGGATACAATGTCGAAGATGTTGACAGTTGTTGAGACACTCCAATAGTTTTATCATTTCGGAAACTTTCCCTTTACCTTGGATGTTTTACCATGAATCTGAGCCTACATTTTTGTTTACTCTTTTATCTATTGAAACATCATTTTCTAGTTCAAGATATCTTCCTCCATTCCTATGACCTTTAGATGATTTATATGGTATTTTTGGTCTTTTAATCAAGGGAATTCTTCCCATGACTTTGTTGGACAACATCGATGGTTATCAAACCTTTTGGTTTCTGTTTGAGCTCAACATTTTTTTGGCTTTATCCTACTCATCATCTCCTACCATGGAGGAGGAGCGGAGGCGTTGTTCCCTAACATCGAATGAGCATAAATAGTGGCTTGCTGGGACTACAATGACATGGCAAACTTAGTGGAGTTTCTCTCCATCCCCAGACTCTCTATTCTATAAATGAATGGACCGGTTGACCTCATGTAAAAATTGACGGTGCATGGTGAAAGAAGAAGAAAATAGGAACATACATAACCTCCTTACACCCTATTTCTAAATGATTATGTCACTCTATTAGAGCTTTCTCGGGATTGCAATTTGTTCATTTTGATGCAACCACACTATTTTAAGTTGAGTATTTTTCAGTAGTGTGTCCTATCACAATTATAATTGGAAAATAAGGAGAGTGGTATATTGGTTTATAAATCCCCTACTCCTATAATTTTTAAGGTTTTAGTAAATTTGTTTATAAGATTATCTCAATTATGACTGGTTAGTAAAAAATATGATGTTTGAAGTTTCATATACATTACTTTAGGATTCAGATTGGAATGAACCACAGATGGACATTGATCATGTTTTTGAGATATATTGAGGGATTTGGTTTCAAAATTGATCGGGGTTGGGTTTCACTACGTTTCAAGCATAAGAAAATTAGGCTTTTAAGATACCAATGAAGGGCTATATGGAGTTTTCAAGTCGACTGGTGGAAAAATGATTAGTTCATCATGTAGGATTGTTTCCTACTCAATGTAGTATGTGGTCATGCCTGGAGATTTAATATATTGATTCATGCATTTTTCTCATGAATTGTGTCTTTTAAGAATATAATGTTACATGCCTATAGTGTGTCACATTATCTATATTTATATAAAAGGCTAAATTTCTAACATGCATGTTTTGAAAGAGTAACATATGAAAATATTAATGTTTAAATATCAAATTAGTTATATAATAACCTTTCTATGTGTAAATGGAAATATTATAATGTGGATGTACACCCTATGATACAATTATATGATATTAAGAACAAATATCAATACAAACAAGGACCTACTTCTTGGACATTTTATAGAAGGTTGGTGCCTCATGTAAGCCTTAATGTTTATGGTATTTTCTTATGTTCATATTTCTTAATATAGTTTTTCTGGTTTTTTAACCTAGGATGTGCACTTTTAAGTGTCACATGGCAAACAAGATACTTCAAATGGTTTGTTTAACCTTACTAGCACACCTTATATATGTCAATAAGATAAGATCATATTAGATCAAGTTCAAGGAGTAGGTGCCCATGCATGTATCAGATAATAAAATCGGTAAACAATGCATCCTTAACATCAATGATGTCTATGCACAAGACCTTCATACTTCAAACATTATTCATTTTATCAATTGTTGTGGATGCACATGGGTGGTCAGAAGGAAGGACCAGCTCTTATGAGGTTTATGCATGTATAAGTTATGGACCTAGAGCGGGTGTCATATGTATGAGCCTAGGAGGTTCATTTAGATCTCAACATTTTCATGTATTAAGTTCTTCGGGACCTTTATTGTAATGACTCATTTTCAAATTAGCCATCTAATTAGGGTTTACTCAAATGATTACATGCTTAACTAGATTGATCATTGGTTAATCTTGATTCACGATGATAGTTCAATTATGTTGTTTGAAACCTAACGAGAAACTCTAAGCATGACTTCTTTCAAATAATTTGGGTTTGAGAATCAAAAACCGTAATCGGACAAATTAGGATTTTGGTAGCATATGAATACAAAATATGACAAATATAGTGGTGTAGTAAATGATTGTTAGTATATTATATATAACTCCAATTTACTTGAAATTTGGATATGATTTAGATACTCAACTATAAGTTTTCATGCAAAATATAAGAATTTTTATTGTTTTCTGACCTGTTGATTCACTGAGTTTCTCGACAAAAAACTCATCTTATCATGCATTTCAGATGAAATATAACAGTCTAATATTTGATTTTTATCTTTTGTTGGGACATCTAAATAATCTAAAATTATAATTATAGCATATAAACTTCATTTAAATATTTTATTATATTTTTATATTTTTTGGATGATGTTTAACTAATCCATAGATAGGGTTGTCAACGGGGAGGGTATTCCCCATTTACCCTTTATCCATACCCTGTAGGGTAAGGGTAAGGGTAAAGGTTTTTATTACCCATTCCCCATTTACCCTTTCCCCATTTCCCCGCCACATTAAAAGGGGAGGGTAAGGTATGAAAATTATCCATACCCTTTTACCCTTTTACCCACATTAATCTGACAAAGATATATAACTATATAGAAGCTTCTAGTTCGACTTCCACCCTATTTTTTCCAAAATGAAACCTTATGGGTTGCGGATAGCTTTCCATCCCCAACCAATTGATAGGGTAGCAGAACAATGAGAAAAGAATGATTGTGCCACCTTCGAATACATTATTCTTAGACAAATTTTTAAAAAGATCACACAATTATACCATTGTCCTGCTTATATTCACATTTGTGAAAATGCAAATCAAGAAATATGAGACTTAATCTTTATCACCCTACACACCACCTTAAAATAAATTAACTTTTTATAAAATTTGTTTTATATCAAAATTATCAATTTACCCTTTACCCTCCCCGTTTACCCTTTGGGGAAGAGGGTAAGGGTATGGGGAGGGTAAGGGGATGGTTAAGAAGGGTAATTACCCTTACCCTTACCCGCTACCCTCTAGAGGGTAAGGGTAAGGGTAAGGGTAAGGGTAGAGCCTAACCCTCCCCATACCCTCCCCGTTGACAATCCTATCCATAGAGTGTGGTGTCTGCTGAGTTTCTTGTCACTGACAACTTAGCCAACCAACCAGTCTGTTGAAATAAAAAAGAAGATTGAAACTGGTTTTCAGACTTGTTTATAAATATACCAAGTACCTCAATTCATCTATATGATCAACCTAAAACCTTGGTATTTCCCATAATCCATGGTTCCTGTCCAAGAAATGAAAATTGAGAGAGAGAGAGAGGAGAGTTAGGGTTTTAAAGGAAAAAATAGCTAGAAGTGTTGATTTAGGGTTTTGACTCCGTATAGATTGCAAATTCATGTAAGTTCTTCAACACCAGATATAATTTCATGATGAATATTATCTCCTATGTGAATATTTCATACATACTTTTATTTGACTCAAAATGATAGAAAATAACCATCTTTTATCTTTCTTTCTCTTCCATTCCCCTTTTATAGGGTTTTCTTGAGAGGAGGAATAAATGGATTCAATTGCTAGAACCTTGGTGGATTTCTAGAATTCAGGTTGTATGGGATGTTTTTAAGGTTCTTGGCACCTAAGTTGAGTGTTTAGTTATCTCTCGATCTCTTTAATCATGTTGAAAGCCTAATTTTATCTGGCTAAAATAATAAAGAACATTGCTAGTATTTGTATGTCGTTGAGTAATCAATTGGGATGATTTGGGAAAATAAATGCTACTGACTTAAATCCTTTATATTTAATTTTTATATGACTATTTCATGATATATTGATTCAATATATATTAAAATTCTTATGGATAGAGAATTATATCTTGTTACACCAATTTTTCTTAAAAATCATCCAATGAGTGATTTGCTTAGAAATTTAGTTGAAATGTATTTAATAGTATTTGAACTCAATAACCATGAGTTGGTGAACTAAAATTTGGAATCCTTATTTTAATATGTATATGATATGTACATGAGGATAAATATATGATGGTTTGATATGGAGGAAATCCATTTCTAGGTTAATATTGAGGGAGGACTCAAATGAGTCAATGAATAAATCTATGCTTGTAAATGATTGGTTGATTTTGTGGAAAGGAAACTAGGGTTTTCATGTGTCTTGAATATATTCAATGAACCTCTATAAACCTAATGATATTAATAAATAATTTGATTCTTATGATGTCTTAAATTAAGATGAATTCTTAGAACCCTGGGTATCTAGTATTAAGGCAAGTATTAGGATCAAGCTCGAAATTGTACATAACCTTGTATATGTGAAGAAATGCTCAATTGAATGCATTATTACTTCAATTGAATATAATAAGGTCATATTAAGATGATCTAAACCTAGTGCATCTAGTTTAGTATATATATGGAATATTGAGAAACCCCACATGGATGCAAGTTTTTATACATGACATAATAATGAATTGAGAAGTTGATCTGTGGTACCTTCTAGTTTGAAAGTTTTATAGGAAACATAATGATTTCTTTAGCTTACCAAAATGTCATTATGAGTGAAATAAATTAGTACATGTATATAGATGCAAATAAGAAATGGACAAAGGTGATGCAAATTGTGATGATATGTAATGAATAAAATTTTAATAAAAAAAGGTATGTGGGAGTCTTTTACCCTTTTACAGTAAATATATCTAGGTCGACCTAAAATGAATGGTATCAACTAATTGGACTATAATGGTTTCAAATAGAGAGAAATTTTATGCATAAGTAATTTTAGAAGGATCTATTCCAAGAGAAGTAGGGATCATGGAAAGAAAGAAGTTGTGACTAATGAAGATGGAATGAAGGGAAAATGTTGAAAACTAGTAGGGGATCTGAGAATCTAACTCTAACCTTGATATGATGATCTATGTGATAATAATGAAGAATATTCTATAAAATAAGGGATCAAGGAGTGTACATAAGTATAGTCTAATTCAATTACAAGATGGAGTTCAAGGATGTGATTTGATTCACAAGAATGCATGTTTAGATTATAATTGCATGTAGAAAACTCTATTCTAATAATGGTCTATTGTGATGGGTTTCAGATGATATTACATATATGTTGTATGGTAACCTTAACGGAAAAATGGGAAATAGTAAATGAGGAGTATTGAGTGTGTTATGCATGTTTATGCATGAGATTTATTCAGATTTGGATGGAATAAGTATGTGATGCATGATAAACTAGTTGTGAGTATGATGAATGACATAAGATGTCTATATGCCTATAATGCTACTTGTTCTAATGCCTCTATGAATAATTGATGAGAACTATAATATGGATAGAACTGATAAGAAATATATTGAGCTTGAATTGACATGCATTGATTACTTTTGAGAAACCCTATTTATGGTAAATGTTGGATAATGAGATGATGTCTCCAGTTGATAGCCACTAAGGATGACTGCTATTATATGATGTGGAGATGGAAAGAATCACATGTACTGAAAATGTATGGATTGTTGTTCTTCTTATTTTAATCATTTTCTTTCTTGATAACCCTAATCTAATTCATATCATTCTAGTTGTGCAAGAATATATACATATGATAAATGATGGTTTGGAATCTCTTTTAGTTGAGTAAAAATGATTAATAACAAGTGAAATGATGATACATCTAGTAGGTGCCCTGAACACTGTAGTTTCCCCTGAGTGCCACATTGGGGAAATGAAACTGATCTACTTGTAGTAATTAGAGTATTATGAGAAGAATTTTTAGAGTGTAGATTGAGACCTTGAAGGTAAACCATTAGGATTTAGTGATGAATCATATGGTATGATTCTGACCGTAAACCCTTTACTATGAAAGTCTATGTCCATGAGGAATAGACTTTAATGAAATGAAAATAGTGAAAAATGTGATATATTGATATGTTTTTATTTTATTCCTATCTCGTGTACCCGAGATGAGGAATTGTACCTCTTTAGGCAACCCTGTGGTGGACCAGGGTCTGATGTTGATGTATTAGGGTGATTGGCAAAACTCTAAGATAGTGATAGTGAGTCATCAACATGAGAATCAGGTGTGGAAACTTCAACTTGGTGAGGTACGAGCAAAGTTGTTTTAGGGCAAATAAATAAAAGTTGACAAGCTATGTAATATATGAGTTGAATTTTTTTATATGCCTTTTAATACTAGTTGATAGACCTACTATTGTTGAATATGTTTCTTGTTGTGGGAATTAATCATTCTTTCATAAAGATAATGTTTCCATATTTTTATTTGTCTGGTTTGGAATATGACCATGAATGTTGAAAAGTGGTTGATGCTAGGATTTAATATCCACTCTAAATATGATTTGGATTTACTCATCATTTGAATAGTCATGTTTGGTATACATTTCCTATGTGTACTTTATCTTCATAACTGCATGATAGGTTCTTGGTCCGGTTGGTGGGGTGTCACAAAGATGATGTTATTATTATATATTGATTCTTAATGTATAGAGATTGACTTGTTGCTCATACCAAAGGACTGTAATTCCAAATTTAGTAGGACCTATTGATATTTTCATAGACATGCTCTTAAAGATGTTTTAAGGTTTGATTTGGTCTAAGTGATCACCTTATCTGATTGATTGAAAGCTAGATTTGAGTAATTGCTAGAACTACCTGCTAAATATTTAAATATTTCAAGTTTCTTTTAAGTTTATTATACTTAATATGATGATGTGCATGTACTCAACTTGAGTGGGAGGTATCTACTCACTGGGGCTCTATATGAGTCTCATGAGGTTGTTTCAAATATTTTTAGGTATAATGCTATCCAACGAAGAATTCATGACAAAGAAGATGTAAATAGAATAATCTAGACTAGAATGTCCATGTACTCTATCTTTCCCAACATGTGTTGTAGATGGAGTTTGTTCATTCATATTCATGTAATTGATGTTAGTTGAATCACATCTGAGAAGTAAGTCTTTATTCTAGTTTTAATGGAGTGGAATACAATCCTGGTGAGTGAATGTGTTATCATTGAGGTGACATTCTAATGAGAAAGGAAAAGGGAAAGTTTATCTGTGTTTTTCATATATTTTGTTAATCGTGTTTGCTGAGAATTAGTTATTTTGATTCATAATCTGGGTTTAGTTTTTGGGTTCTCTCTAATGGTTGGCATTAATTCTAATCAAAGAGAATTCTTGACATTTATGTAATAGGTTTCATGAAAAGAACATTGTGAGAATCAACGTAAATCACATCATGTTTTTTGTTATAATATTATTGCAATGAATGACATACAATTTTCAGTAACTTTTGAGTGTGGTATAATTGATCCATGCATTTGTGATGTTGCATATGGATTGCACTTACGATTTTTTGCAACATTTATTGATGAATACATGCATACTTATTCCTATACCAATGTGACTCATTAAGTTTTCTTATCTAAATTGTTCTATTTCTCTTTATTATGGTTTTTTTTCTCCTAAAAGAGAAGTGAATGAAAAGAAGTACTAGGACTTCACACGACTATGAGGTTATTTGATCAAGTTCTGAATATGTCAAATAATGATAAAATTACATAGGTAAAACTTGGTCGTATCATTTAGGGAAACCATGACGATAAAAAAATCTCAAGTCATCATCTTATGTTAGGCCATATCAAACCACCTAATTAGGAAAACCATGGAAAGTCATCCTAACCAAGTTGTCACTAGGGACATTGTGAAGCCAAACAACATGACCACAAAAAATCATCACAATTGAGTTGTTGGTCTCTAATGCCTAGAAAATTTGTTAGCCACCCTTTATCACCAACAACAGGAACATGTCAATCATTCATGATCAAGTTATTTTTCCACATCATGATTCCATCATAATTGACGAAATGAGTTCAAGAGACTAAAATTATGTGTTCTTGTCTTTAAGAAAATCACATGCTCCTTATAGTATTTTAGTGAATATTTATGGACTCGGGGATCCAAACAAAGTGGCCTACCCCAATTAGTGCAAAATGTAAAGGAAATACTTTAGTTTTGTTCTCCCCTATAAATATCATTGAAAATTAGCCTTTCATGACATGCTAGTTCAATACCAAAATCCGCATCTCCTATGTTAGGTACCCATATTATTGAGAAGTCAACATGTGTATATCTAATAGTGGGAGGCATGCAAACAAATTGAAGAAATAAATACAATGGAGATCCAACAATGTCTAGGGACATATAAGTTCAACATTATGCCCTACAACTATATGTTTTTATGTTATTATCTATTCCATTTTCTTTTTGTAATTTTTAATCATTGTGACACTTTTGGAACCATTATACAATTTAATTAATATTCACTTCATATTTATCATGCAATCTATTTGCTAGAAAATTATAATTATTGTGGTTTTGATGTCATAGATTGATTCTACACTATATTTGGATAGACATTGGTGTCATTTTCTCAACTAGGGTTTGTTTGTCCTGAGGAAGCGAAGTAATATCCTTACTCTAAATTCATACACCCCATGGATGGAGCAAAAAGTTAAACTCTACCTCTTTATACTTATTTGGTTGAAAATAAAAGTATAATCAATGGTCAATATTATCCAATCTCCTTACACACACAAAACACATTCTCATAATTCATGAATGTAATTTGTACGGATGATGCCCTTGCAATGTCATGCTTACATTTACTCTATAAAGGAGATGACACACTTGTGCATTTCTACGATGGAGGGATTTCTCATGCATGGACCTAAGAAACAAAAAAATTTGGTACATTGATAGCTTGGGATCTACTCATGTATTGAATGGGAAAAAATGATCGAGGGACTCCCCATGCAAAAAGCTTCCACAATAAGGGAGTTGTCCATAAGCCATGAATATCATACCTTTAAAAAATAAGGAGTATTGTGAAAAGTGTGGAGTGTGACCTTAATGATAATCCAAGATTTCACATTATCATCATCTTGACCCAAATTTAGTCTAGTTAGCACTTAGCCTTTATTTTCCTACTGAAGCGTTGGGTTATGCATAGATATGTTGTGATTTGCTGAGGAATCTTTTCGTCTCATGGATCCAAATTGGGATAATAGAGTTTTAACCACACATTGTGCTCATCTTTGTTTCTCTATCTAGAGGTTTCCTTCCCCCTTATTGAAAATGATAGTTTTCTCCTTCACATACCACTACCTCACTAAACAAAAACTTTTAGATAATCTAAGATTGTGCATATGTTAATGAAACAACCCTTTGAAAAAATTGCAGTTCAAAATCACCCCTTTGGGTTTAAGATTGTTATGATGTGCAACCAACTACATACACAATCGACATATTTAACCAAAGAGTGTTACTCATGTCAATATAAAAGTACACATTTAGTTAGAAGATTGGTTTTGTATCCATCATCCTATTGATCCAAGCATTGTCTAGTCAAAGCTTAGTCTTTTTTACCCTATTGACACATTGAGGTTTTCCTAGATATGTCACATTCACCCTAGATTATTTCCATCTAATGACTTCAATTTGTGACAATAGAGTTTTAGCCACTCATGCACATGTGATCTTATCCTTTTTGATATGCTTCCCTTTGTCCCACCTATTAAATCTCATTTATTTGTTCTTCAAAAACCACTGCGCTTATTATAGAGGAACTTATATATCACCCAATATTGTGAATATGACAATGAAACAACTATTGCTAAGACCCACAGTGTAAATCAACCCAGTTGGGATCATGATTGTTGGGGTGTGCAACCAACCACATACCTAACCCACATGATCAACTATAGAGCAGCATTTATGTCCACCTTAGGTTGCAAGGTTATAATAGCATCCTCTACTCGTCAAGTATAGCCTTGAACCAGATAACCAATGACCCATGTGTATTTCTTTTGCATACCTTCGATGAAAGAGCATCATCTCTTCATTGTAACTAGTTAAGGTCATGAAGTTACAATGGGGCATCTTGGTTGCCTCTCGCCTCCTTCCTTCTTATCTTGATGAATGAATATGTCATTTACTATATACAATAGGATTAAATACTTCACTTTTTTTAGGAGGGGAGCGCAATGATTCCGATAGGCGACTAGGGCTCGAGAGCGCAGCGGCAGCTCGGGGGAGGGGCGCTTGCCGCCGGTGTGCGCTAGCCCGCTCCCCCTGGGCTCTTAATCGCCAGGTGCCAACGGGATCTAGCTGGAGTGGTGCTTCGACGATGTTTTCTCTGCGGCCCCTTCTCCATTGAAGGTCTCGTTTCTAGATTTTGAGTCGGGACTTGGTGCTTTCGGTGGTGGACCGGCGTGGTGACCACGACGAAGGGGTAGGGCTAGTGCCAGCACTATCCTGTGGTTCCAGAGCCCTTCAGACAATAGTGTGGAAACCTCCGTTCTTGATCTGCACGGCATCAGGCTGATTTCTTCTTCTCTCTTCCTTTCCTTACGGTTTCTAGGTTTTCTTCCTTTTAGTTTTTTCTTATTTTGCTTTGCGACAGGCTCTTCTGCCAGTTTCTTGCTGCTCGTCGGCGTTGTTGTCACTATTTGTCGGCGTTGTTGTTCTCTCTGTTTGGGAGCTATGAGTCTTGGCTCTTGCTGGCCTCGATTTCTTCTGTTCGGATTCACTATTGGGTCTATGGCTCTGCATGTGGCGGAAAACACTAGTCTGTATATTTTTCAATTGCAGGTTTATCATCTCCGATCTATGCTCAGGTTGAAGGAATCTCTTATGAAAAGCTGCTTATGTCAGCCTAGTGGAAAAGAGATCAATGCAGAAGCGTTCTATTATCATTCCAATATGAGTTTTGGAGATCGGATAGCCCTGCTCTTGGTTGTATGTACTTCCAGAATCACTTTTCCTATGTGTAGATGTTGTATGGCTTTTCAGTAATGAAGATGTTCGGATTGCTCAAAAAAATAGTTCACTTTTTTTTAGTATGGCATAGAACAATCTACTATGTATTTGTTATACTCACAAAAAAATCCTTTTTGTTCAGAGTGAATGGAGAACAATGAGGCGATTGTGAGCATTGCAGATCACGCGAGCAACATCTTCTAATACTTTTAACATGATGTTAACACGATAAACCGATCGTTCCACATTTTTTGGTTTCCCCCACTCACCTCCCACATATCCAACCAACTTGTTCAACAAAGAACGGTATTTATGTTCACCTCAGATAGCAAGCTTATAAAGATATCATCCACTCATCAAGTTTATAATGTCATCTTCAGATAACCAACGACCCATGTGTATTTCTTTCATGGACCACTGATGGAGCATCATTCTTCATTGTAACCGGCATTACAAAGTCCAGGAAGTTAGAGGGCGATATTGAAATGGATATCCACAGTAAGTAAACATGTTCTCTACCGTAAGAATTTCAAATAACGGGAGAATTCAGTTAATTTATCCGTACCATATCTTATTTATCTTCTAAACTGCATAACAAATACAAATTAAGACGAAGACTGACATTGTAATTAGCGGGAACCTGCCTGATGTTTTTCTTCACAGACTCTACCTTCTGCCCCAATCAACGTGCAACTCTTGGATTGTATGCTATGACCGGTGTGGAGGAAGTAATAAAGGAGGTGTGCATATAAATTCTCACGAACAGCGTCATGGCTGAAGAGATTGTCTTGCCAGGGCGTGCAGATACCTACCTAAGTGTTTGGAAATTAGAAGAAAAAACTGCAACCAAGGGCTAGTTTGGTTGGCTGTAGTTGGTAAAAGAGTATATTCAGAAGATCAGTGATTTTGAAAAGAAGTGAATTTAGTCTGTAAAGTACATATGTGGTTAGATGGGGTTCATACATAGCATTTTCTTTTGGTTTGTTTGGTTGGCAATTACAAATTAATGGTCAGTGCGAGAATCATGCATAGAAAGCCGAACATAGCAACAACTGCACCTCACTGCCAAGAAAAAGGGCGCATGACAGAAGGCGTGCTTTTCTATTTTTTTTTTTCTATTAAAAACTAGCAGATACGGTAGATTTGAATCCAATTAATAATTTAATTGCACTACACCTAACCAAATAAAAGACCAGTCTGAAACCATGACATTCGTTTGTGATGTGTTAGTTTGTCACCGAACCAAAGTAATCCCGGTTGGTTTGGTGTATAAATTATGAAGGACTTATTATTTAAAAATTCTAGTTCAATTTTTAGAACTTAAATTCTACTTGTTTTATGTGATTTGTTTGTTTTATATGTAAATATGATTTTTCTTACAAAAATGTTGTTGATTTTTATACCGTAATATATAATAAATAAGGATGACATAAAGACAGAATCATATCCATGGATAACCATAATATTTTTTTTCCGTCATAATAATTTCAACAAGTGGTTGTGACACAAATGTTACTCCTTTAAAAATATTTTCATGTGGTATAATTATAATTTCAATAATAATAATTATTATTATTATAATTTCAATAATAATAATACTCAAAATAACTGGAATCCTCCCGTTCCTATTGCTCTATAAAAGAGGCTATCTTGCACAACCATAAATTTAGTTGAAAAAGAACCAATTGAAATATCTATGGAAATCTGATTTCTGAATTCAACTCACTAAAAAAATATATATGTGAGTCCCAATGCCTATTATTGTTCATCTTAGCCGATTAGGGTGGCCACAAAAGTGAAATTACAACAACATTGTTTCAATAAAAAGCTTTTGAAAATAACACACTACTGTGTTGGATCCTAGATGAGTGATTAGATGCTCTAGAGGGGGGTGAATAGAGCTGAAAACACTTAAACAAAATTCATTAAACCTTCAAGATATATCACAAGATAAGGTTGTTAAATAGGTAATTTGTGTGCAACTATAACATACATAGCAAGGGAGAGAGAGATTGAACATGCACCAATTAGACAAGCTATTTAGAGTGGTTCCACACTTCAAATTAAAAGTGTGTCAGTCCACTTGCCTAGAGAGGTCAACCTCTAGGACTTCCAAACTATTGCACTCTTATATTCATTCATAAGACATACAATACATGACCAAACAAAGGACTTACCTATCCAATACAAAGAGTCTTCAACCTTACCAAGGACTTACCCACTTTGCAAGAGTCTTCGGCCTTCTCCAAGGACTTACCCACTCTTGCACAAGTCTTCAACCTTGTAGGAATTACCCACTCTTCTTGGATCTTCCGCCTTTGACTTCACCTTCACTCGGAGAAGCTTCCACCAAGGACTTACCCACTTGAGCTTGAGTCTTCTGCCTTCTCCAAGGGCTTACCCAATCTAGCTCCAAGTCTTCATCCTTGATCTTCACCAAGGGACTCCTTCCCTTGTTCTTCTTCACCTCTCTTGGACAAGAGAGAGAACCTTCATCTTCATGCTTGAAAAGATAGAAAGGAGGTGGTGGAAGTGAGAGCCTCACAAGATATACATGTAGGACTAGCTCTCTTACAGATTTCCTACTCACTCTAATAGATGTAGCAAGTGATTAAGCTTAGAGAGAGAGGAGACTGTAGGAAGCACTCAACTATAGAATAGGAGCCTCACATAGAGTTTGCAATGAATGCTCAACATTGGAATGAAGCCCAAGGGGTCCTATTTATAGCTGGGGATGACTCTTAGCCTTTGGAAACACTTGAGAATGAAAACTAGCCGTTTTGTGGCTTGCAACGGATCTATTTTCACTTGTTGCAACTCCACAACGGCTAGAAGCACTTTTCTCCACTTTTCCGTACAGTGCAATCAGTCGAGTTTCTATAATGGTAACTCAACCGATAGAGTAAAAGACAAAGCCGATATTCAGACCATCGGTCGAGTTTGTCCTGAGGAAACTCGATCGACTAATGAAAATCGATTTGGTCAGTTACTCCATCGGTCGAGTTCTGTGTAAACATAAACAGAACTCGACCGATGCAATCTCCAGAAAATTGATCAAGGATGATCGGTCGAGTTTTCAGGCTAGGAAACTCGACCGACAAAGTGCATGTAATCAATTTTCTAAGTTGCATCTAAAGTGTTATAATATTCGATCTAAGTGCTCCTGATATTTTTCTAAGCTTAATTACAAGTCATACAATCATTACAAGTGATTTACAACATGATTCTAATGGATATACATCATATTACAAAAACGTGCACTTGTATGACTTTTTTTTATCAGTAAGCGTGCTTCACTATATTCAGAAATCGAAAACCATTGTGTACATGTGGGTATCTATGAAGAAAAATAGAAAAAATCTTTGTGCATATTCAGTCTATGCTATGCAGCTTAGATCTGTATAGGCTTTCTTAAAAGTCTATTTTGGAGCGATAAAATCATCCTCAAAGATGGCCGAGTTGCGAGCATTCCATGTATGGTATAGAATCAGCATGATCATCTGTTTTTCTTTCATCCAACTTAAGCTAGTGATCATGTTTTTCCCTCTTGGACAGCACTCAAACAGCGCATTTGCTCTCTCCCATACTTCCTTTATGTACGGGCATTCCCAGAATAAATGTGCTTCTGTTTCAGTTTCCATCTTGCATAGGCTGCATCTAGATGCGATGGAGAAACCTCTTGATTGCAGGTAATCTTCTATAATTAGTCTATCTTTAAACATAAGCCACTCGAACACTTTGACCCTGTTGGGGATTTTTATCTTCCAGAGCCATTGTGCCCAGTTCAGCGTTTGGTGATGATCCCTACAGAGATCCCATGCTCCTCTCAAGGAAAAAGTCTCAAGGCCTTCAAAATAACATGCATCAGCTTCACCTATGTTTATTGAGCTGCACAGATTTGCAAGCCCAAACAGGCCTCTAACGCAAGGAATATTCCAGCTGCCTTTAGTAATTAGAGTACTAAGTTTATGGCTCGGTCCCAGACCATTCCTTAGTTTAATTCCTTCATCTACAATATCTCTAAGAAACGTCCCATTAAGCCAGGGATCTTTCCAGAGAAAGATTGTATGACTTTGACTTGTCTTTTCTCCAAATTGATATGCGCAAGTTAGGGCATTTGGAGTGTGTCTATACCTAATCTGAAATCACTCAAGTAGAGACATTAGACACCAATATGTGGAATGGTTAGTCATCATTAAAACATGAGATTAGTCAACTTAGACGTGAGTCAACATTGACCTAATTGTCCTTGAGTCAACATACTGTACTTTATTGCTTCTCGTGTTTGTAGATTACATTTGAGCTGCTAATGCAAATCATGTTATCGGTGGTCAAAAATATTTTCATAGTTTACTCAAAACCCCGACACATTGCATCTAATAGTACAACGCTTGCTAGATAAAAACTATTAGGTGAAAAAGTGCAAACGCATGAGGCATTCCGAGAATTGAACTCAGGACCTCTCACACCCTAAGCGAGAATCATACCACTAGACCAAATGCCCATTGATGATAATTTAATTACTTGTTTTATTCAATCCGTTTTCCACTTCCCGCGCTCCCCTTAACCTCCTGCTGGTTGTCGAGCAGGATCTCCAAAGCAAAGCAGCGACTGTCATAATGAAGCATTCATGATAATAGTTAACATCGCCGTTACCAATGTGTCGTTCTCTTGTTTGCCATTACAAAGCATTCATGGCTGCTTTTTCGAGTTTGCATCTGTGAATTATGAGTTGCCTTCCTGAATGTCTTACTGGCTACTACCGGCAGAAGATATATTTCGGCGCGTCTTCTTTGTTGTTTGTCACCACTCGGCAAGTATAATGTGTCCCCGGCCAAATTATAGCTTAAAGTTTCACAGTTTTATCAAGTGCTAGTTCTGTTCTGACATTTTGTAAATTTCGATCAATTTTTTATTTTATTTTATAGGAATTATATTTAAATAATTAGTTAATATAAGCATTTTCAGCTAGGAAGGTAGGTGGGCAACAAGTTGCGACACGACCCCTTTTTGAATGACAAAGTCAATTTTACGGAAAACTACATCCATAGCCTTTGGGATCATACCATTAATACTCATAACCTTTTGAATCCTTTTGAGAAGTTCTAAAACATCGGTGTTAAGAAACTAAAAGTATCAAATGCAAAATGTATGAAAACGTGTTGATTGTCGCATGCTTTCTCATGCTTTGCCACTTTGGCTGAGGCAACTTTGAAGGCAACATGTCTCGTAGTATAAACTTCGTCCCTCAAGCCCACCTGTGGAGAAACCTCAGTCAGATCAACACATGAATGCTTCCCGCCAGTCCATCCAAAAATCAAGACACCAACTGGTCTAAGTGTTGATCTCCCCTCAAGTGGATCCTTCAAAAAGTTCATAGGTGCTTCTTTCTTTGCAGCGACATATGCATGTCTGAGTACATCATAGAGAACATCCCTAACAAGGCCATGCATGTACTTGAAATCAGAGAGCTCTCTATAGTGAACTGCATGTACGTTCTCCAAAAGCATCCAAGTATGCCTTACAAAAAATTGAGCGTACCTCATCAACTGGATATAAAGGGATCATAATAGTGTGATACTCCAAAGGTGACATGTGCAGACCTAAACCATCAATAGGAATTGCAAGAAGAAAATCTTGTGTATGGTCATCTTGTAGACATCTTATCACTATTTTTTGTCTAACAGTCATGTCAAATTTAACTTCCATTTCCTCAATAATTCTGCTAAAAAGGGCACTTGCCAAAGCATGTTGGGCTTTAGGGGGGACAGTGTTCTTATTGGCAAAAATATTGAGGTCAAAGTTTAGAATCATGACATGAAGACAATCCAATGCACTATCATAATCATAGTCCATATCATCAACTCCACTGCTTCGTAGAATGTGATCTTGAAGTCCCCGAGATTGGGCTCTGGAGGCCACAAAAGCATACGAGGAAGCATCCTAAGCTGAGTGTAGGCCTAAGCCGTCAATTCGAATGGGTAAGGAGGCCATCCATCATTGAAGGTCCCCGAAGAAAGGGCCTCCACAAACCACAATGTTTTTGATAGATTCCCATAAACCTTTGTCAAAAAAGGTAATTGCCTCCTTCATATGTAAAGGTTGACATGTCCGTAAACCAAATAACAACTTAGCAATACCCATGCACAAATGATGTAGAAGGAACTCACTTTGTGGATTATGGAAGAAGATGCATCAAATCAATAGCCTTGATATCCCTCTTCATGGCTAACCCTTCAATAAAATCTCGATCTCTACTAACATGTTCTCCAAGTAGCCTCACTCCCACCAAAGGCCTCCCAATGTCATCCGAAAATAGCCCCTTCTTAAGCTTCCTACCATCACATGTAGGCCAAAAAATCTCTGGTTTTATGAATATTCAGCTAAAGACCCAAGCCTGGACCCATCCTTTATATGATGTCAAGCGCCTTGGTTATTTCCTCTGTGTCCCCAATACTAGTCCCATCATCCATATACCAAGCATGAAGTAGAAGGTTGCAGTTGTCCCTAATATCATGAACAAGAGTATGTAGTATAAGGGAAAAAAGAAGTGGCCCCAAAGGATCTCCTTGTTGCTCACCAGTGGATGACCAAATATGTCTGTCTCCAATGTACAACTGTGCAACCTGGACATATAAGAATTCCATCCATAAATAAATAGATGGACACCTCGCCCTAACCTCAGAAGTAAAATAGACCTATCCACCATGTTGAAAGTATTTGAAAAATCCCATAAGCATGGAGAGAGACCCGTCTTTATGTTGTGCATTCACCACCCTATTGACACTATGCAAAATAGCCTTTGTGCCGCCAGATACACCAACTCCAAATTGAAAGTCTTGGAGATAATTAGTCATATCTTTAGCTACACCTAGCATGCCTATTTTGGACACCAAACGCCTCCAGATGGTACCCATTGCAGTCGGACATATCCCATTATCGGGTTTGAGTAAAGGCGTAAGAGGTGTAGAAGCTACAAACTCTGCCAAACTCATTGGACACCTCCCTGCCAACCATAAGTTATGACTAGAGTGATGACATGTAAAAGATCTATAGCCACTGTAGACCCCTCTCCGCACAAAGTGTCTAAGATGTGTTGGGCCCCGTAAGATGTCCCTTTAGGAAAGGATTTGACACATCTAAGAATAGTAGCAACATCAGCTACTAAGGGTGCTTCAGCCAATAAAGAACTCGGCATAGAAGGAGGTGGATTCTATTGATGTTTAGTCTCCAAAGATTTCATAGTCTCTTTATTGCATGGAGCTGCCCCTGATGAACATAACACAAACAACTGTTGTAAAATTACCATCTGCAACCTTACAAAGACACTACTTGATGTTAGGATTCTCCTTAACCTCCTCATCTATCAAATTTTCATTTCTGAGACCCAAAGCCTCCTATCCAGAATAATTCAACACATTTCCCACTAATTTGGTAATACCATATGCTTTTCCCCAAGTAACAAGTGAGCTTAAAATAAGACGTTGTTGTTCTGCCTTCCTATTGGCAGACCTGTTGTCTCTCCTATTCTTAGGCCTGAACACTTGCAAAGTGCAACGGGGAAGAAGCAACAATCTAACCCATGCAGCTACAGAATCTGGATCAGCAACTACTTTGTAAAGAGATGAGTTCAATGCTTGAGAAAAAGCCAGACGACAACTATGAAGTATACTCTTCACTGTAGTTATAGGTATTTTAAAAACACAATTGAGAAGTTCTGCATCCAGTGATGTTGGCTCTATGTCATCAGAAGGCCGATGACCCTTAGGAAAGGGCTTTAAGATACCAACAATACGTTCCCTAGACTCCTCTTTCGCATCAACAACCCAAACAAGACCATCAACATGATGGCATGCACTACTCAATGATTGAATCTTCATACACCTCCCGCATAGCCATTGGTCAAGGATCTTTAAGGTCTATTCCACTGTGAGAAATAAATTAAAGTCATTCTGCATAGCTTCCCGCAACAGATTACTACGTTCCTCAGTGCAAAGGTGCACTCTTTTCAGGTGAGAGATCATACATGCTAGATTGTGGCTACCATCTCTACTAGGGGTGGCAATCAGGTTCGGGTTGAGCGGGTTCTATTTCGGGTCATTTCGGGTCAACACTTTTTGATTAGACCCTAAACTTGCAAAAGATGGATTTTCGAGTCGAAACCCTTGACCCTAACCCGAGCCGCAAATAATTTCGGGTTTGACCCGTAAATCCAACACCAAGACAATAGTTTTTTTTTTTAAAATGATATGATTTGCCTAGTCATTGATAATTCCCAAGTATAATTAACAAATTTCATTATGATAAACTTACTATGTGATTGAGAAACACATATAAAGCCTATTGCGGTTTGTTCGAGACTTTTAAACACAAATTTCTAATATAATTAGTATAATAAATCATACAAATCAATACAAAACCATTTAGAATTGTCAAAATTGATGGATTAGTAAATTAATGGGTCATCAGGTGTCTTAAAATATAGTATTTGTAATTTTATTTGAAAATATAATTTTGAATTCGGGTCAATCGGGTCTAAAGTCCAAATCCGGACCCGATCCTAAATTAATTTCGAGTTCGGGTCAATTTCGGATCGGGTTGAAAAACTTAAGACCCTAAACTTGCTTAAAATTTCGGATTCCAGTCGGATCCATCCAGTAAGGTCTTGTAGCCCTAATCTCTACCGTCAGCACAACAATGATAGTTATGGAAGGGACTATGTAGATAGCCAGACTGAGATTGGAGTATTCTTGGACGGTGGACAGTCTGACGAGGATCCCCTGTCATGCTCAAAAGATGTAGCCTTCGGGTTGAGGCATAAGGCCGTGAGTCGTCAACAAGCACAACAATGGTGGGCGTGTGTTGTTGGGTGAAGACATCACTGGGTATTTCTCCTTCTTCTAGATCAGGGACACCACCACCGTAGTTCATCCTCTTGTGTCTACGATGGCCGGCGGATTGTGTGTTGTCTCCTCTCCCATTTCCTGTAATTGTCTTCGTCATAGAAAACGAAACAAACTGCCTAGCCCCTAGTCGCCGGTGCCATCAGAAAAGCCGCTCCACCTGCTGTGAAAGCCAACACCCAGGACTTTGCCCTCGCAGCCGATGGAGCCCCTGTGGAGTGTCACAGCAACTTGACGGGGAGATCCCTGAAGCCGAGTGACTCGCTTCCCAGCGTCAGCCCCGCAAGCAACCAGCACACCCAACAACAGCTCACCCTAGTGCCGCACCGTCATCCACGAAGAGGGGGAAAGGCAGGGAAAGACCCAGGGGGAGAAGGGGGTGCGCACTCCGGCGGCCACGCCCCGCACGGACGCCCTAGCCGCCTTCCGAATCGCCAGAAGCCAGACCCGCCTTCCGAATCGCCAGACACCAGACCCGCCTCGCCGAGCTGCTATTGGAAGCTGCTACGGCGGTGCCGGCGTGCACCTCTCTCCTAGTCCAGCTTCCACACGGCATTTTGGAACGACGTCACCGCGACCGAGGATCCTCCCCCTCGACGGTCGACCAGGGGCCGGCGAACCAGCGGCGAGGAGGAGCCGATGCCGACGTCCGCCCGTCTGCCCTTTCCTCTCCCGTCAGGGTATTATAGGAAAACTACTAGTAATGTATTGAATAATATCTTTATCATCTGTGAATTTTTATTCCTTCGGTGCCTAGATCTAATATTCATGGAACGGCAATTTTTTAGACAATTTGGAAAGCGAGGAATAATAATAGGTTACAACAACAACTGAAATCGATTTTCCGAACTAGTTGATATTATTACTCAGTTTTGTTCTTTATAACTAAAATCTTGAGATGAGTTGGTTGATGGCTCAGATGTGGGATAGGTGAAGAAGATGAATACTAAGTTCTTTGGTGGCTCCCGTTCTTTTTTCAACCGTGCCTATAATCCCAAACCAATTTTTGGCGTTATTTCTTTTAACAACTTCGATAACAAAAACTGAAGTTGCTCGGATGGCCCCCTTGTTTTGTTTGTGAATTTTTATTTTGTTGTTTCTAAGCATTCTTTTTTCTCCGTCGGACTCCTCTTGAACTGCTATCTTTTTCTTTTTCTTTTTTTGAAACAAACCTATGCTGCTTTATTGATTGAAATCAAGCAGGCTACATACGTTGACCTCCGAGATTAGTCAGGGAGGTTTTAAAAGTAAAAGCAACTGCAATAGCATTGTGTAGAACGTGCTTGGCTACACCATCAGCAAATTAAGTAAGAGAGCTAGATAGGTAACACAAAGAAAAGCTAGATAATTGGGACTATGTCCAAAGTTTTAGATAGGGTTGGAAGCTGTTGGGGGATTCATTGGTGTTCAGGAAAGCATTAACACCAATCTTGAAGTCAGATAGAATGAGCAAGTTGGCAAAAGTGTAGGAGATGCATATTCCAACTGCCTTGGATATAGCTTGGATCTCTGCCTCCAGGGCGCTAGTAGCAGAACTAATGAGGCCAAGACCTCTGATAAGGTCTCCGGTGGTTGAGGTGATGTATATACCAAGGGCGCATGAGCTAGTATTTTGTTGGAGGGTAGCATCATGAAAACAAGGAAGTTCTTGCTATCATGCGAGATTCTTTGTTTAGCTTCAGGACGTTGTTTGAAGATTGTTGGAGGCAATTCAGAAATGGCTTCTGTGCATTTTAGAATGAATCGAGCCAGGGCATTCGCCGAGGTAATGTTCATCGAATGGACGAATCATTGTGTCCATTCTTGCAATAGATACATCCCACATTTGCATTCAATAGTTGTTCCTTGTCCCCTTGATCATAAAATTTATTACCATGTGCTCCATTCGGATCTCTATCCTTTAAATAATCAGTTGGACTCTTCAAGTGACCATGTTCGACATTCTTATCTTGTTCTCATCGGGATTGGGGTCTTGAACATATTGATCTTTACCTCCAAGTCCATGAAAAATACCTTCATTGTTCCACTACACACATGTATCTCGACATCATCTGTAGATAGGGATGGTCTTACCAAGATAATAGGAATCATCCTATCCTCCATATTCATGTCAAGAATAATGAAATCAATCGGGAATAGTGATGCCCTTTCCATGTCAATCATCACCAAAACATCATCAACTCTTCCTCTAGGAACTTTAATAGAGCAGTCCACCAATTCAAGAGTGAAATGCACCAGTTTCAACTTGCCTAACCCTAGAATGACATAGACTCTATATGGCATCAAATTAACACTAGTTCCTAAATCAAATAGGGATTGGTCTATCGATGTCCCCCTATGTATCTAGGTAAGAGTGGGGCTCTTGGGTCTTTACTCTGCATGGGAAGTGAGTGTTGTATGATAGAGATCACTTATTTTGTCAGCTTTATTTTCTTAAGCATCCTTCTTGTTGACTTCCTCTTTACAATACACGTCTTTGAGAAACTTGGTATAATATGGGTTGCTAGATAACATCCAACAAAGGGATATTCACCTTAACTTGCTAAAACATCTCTAGAATGTCAACATTATGTTCTTTCCTCCTTTTTTATGCTGATGCATCAATGTTCTAGTCAGGTAGTGCCTAGAGTTCTACATATACACTTAGGTCCTAGGGAAGGCATTTAATATGGTTACGTATTTCCAAACCAATTTCTAATTGTATGTCTTGTATATTATGCATATGTTATTGGTGTGAATATGCACATCTTTTGTAGAAATAGGTTATGAAAAAGTTCACTACGATGAACAATTTATCATTGCTTAATAATTTATGAAAATGTGGGCCTTGGTTTATATTTCTATGTAGAAATCATGTTTGGAATTTTATTTGACCACTTCCTTGCCAATTTGGTTGAATGATATTAGTTAAGATTGGATCAGCTTTATGGTTTTGCATTTTCTTACCGTGACTTCATCAACTTTTTGGCATGCTTATGCATTGATATTGGGGTTGGGTTTCGCACATACGAGCTTCATATTGTTCCATATGTATACATCTCAAATAGTATTTTTATAGAAAAAATATACTAAATCTTTAGGTAAATTGCAACTACCAAAAAAGTATTACATACAAGACCCAAAAGATCTTCAAATTATTTATTGTTCTCTCTTACTTGTTGTATGGTCATTAAGGAAGGCTCTATTGAAGTTCAAATAGGTCCTAAGAAATTGATGTAAACTATCTTGAAATGTGCTTGTAAAATATGTTCCTCTCTTACCTTGTATATAGAGGCATCTCATGCAATGGACCGTCTCCTCATTGTAGATCTGAACTAGCTTATCAATTGAGAAAGTAATTTTGACTAGTATAAAGTGTGATGACTTAGTTATAAGGTCAACAACCACACAAATGGAATCATATCATTTGGTTGTATTGGAAACACCAATCACAAAATCATAAGTGAAATGATCTTGCTTCCACTTAGGAATAGATGATGGTTTTAGCAACCCTCTAGGTTTCTTATAATCTAACTTGACTTGTTGACAAATAACACACCTACTAACAAAACTCCACCACATCTTCTTTCATCCCTGACTCAAAATGCATATCCTTAATACTCTTATACATCATGGTACTTCCATGACTTATTTATACATTGAGGAAATGTTTTCTTAAAAAACATATATTTCAAAACTCCTTCCATGGGTACACCAAGACTATCATAACAAATTAAACCATATTATGAATCATGAAAACCTTCAAGCTTCATATCACTAAGATCTTACTGTATACTTTATATCATTGAACTTGTCTTATAGGCGTTTTTGGACTACTTGTTCCATGGGAGGTTTAACTTGTAGTTGTGCCAAAAAACAAAAAAAACCAACAAATATACTTTCAAATGTTATATCATGTACATATGCAAGCATCTTTCTCTTACTGCATGCAATAGAATACGACTACATATTGC
Organism: Alisma plantago-aquatica; assembly: GCA_963693085.1. Lineage (NCBI taxonomy): Eukaryota > Viridiplantae > Streptophyta > Magnoliopsida > Alismatales > Alismataceae > Alisma > Alisma plantago-aquatica. The sequence goes on along the minus strand of OY856409.1, from coordinate 348,284,179 downwards.
CTAAAAACAAAGACAAAGATGACATCCTATTAAAGAAAATTTTCCACAAAATTCTCTTTTTGTGATCATAATATAGATTATTGTCATAGGCTTTTCTCAAGTATGATCATATTCTATGTCTCATGTTTAAATCTTTATGAGAAAATATATACCTGAGAGACTTGTAGTTACAAATATTTTGCACAAATCTTTACATAGATAGTGTTCAACACCTTGAGATCTAGATCAGTGACCTCTAACTCTAGATCATGTTTTGAATAGTTCTCCTCGTGTTTTGTGAGCTACCTGAATCATAAAATATCATGATTTTGCCCTTCATGAACACATATCCAAGTCCTTTCACTGAAGGATCATGGAAAATAATGTATCCCCTTCTCGTGTCTAAAGGAAGTAATATTGGCCTGAAAGTCTACTTCTCTGCTAACAATTGAATATTGTGTTTATAGTTTTCCTATTCTTTTTTATTAGTTTGTATAGATAAAATTCTTGTTAAAGCATCAATATACCCAACTAAACCAATGAATCTATGTTCTACTACTGACTTCTTCATCTATCACCACTGCAACACTGACTAGGTCTTCTTGAGACCCACACAAATCCATTTTTATATATGACATGAACAAGAAATTCTACTTGAGTTAGGAAAAACTCACACTTACTAAATATGGCACACAAATGGTGTTGCCTCAAAAATTGCAAAGTTGGGAGAAAAAGCTTATCTTTTTTTTCTATATTTGGAAAGCATACTGGGATTTCATCTATAAACACCACCCTTAAACTAATAGATATAATGTTTGAACACTATGCTCATCAAATCTATGAATACTAGAGGGCACTGATTAGCCCAAATGTCACAACCACAGACTTGTGTGGTGTATTAATGTGTCCTAAAGAATGTTTCAAAATGTCATTTGTCTTGATCCTTAGTTGATTACTGGCCTCAAATGTATTATGAAAAAGGTAGTTCCCTTGAGTCCAAAAAATTATCTATTATTGGCCAAGGGTACTTGTTCTTAATTATAACTCCATTCGGTTTTTTATAGTCTATACATGGCCTCATGGATTCGTTCCTTCTTATTCATGAGAAATAGAAGTGAACTCTATGGTGATGAACTCAGTTGTAAGAAACCCTTTTCAAACAACTCAGATAGATACATATTCAAATCCCTCATCTTGATGGGAGCCACCAATAGAATGCTTTTTGTATTGGTTGTGTACCTTGGTAACAGATTGATCACAAAATCAATGTGTTTTGGTGGTGGAAGACCATAAAACTCATTATTAAACACATATTGAAACTCTCACACTACATTTACATCCCCAATCTTAGGGTTCATAGGCATGGTAATCTTTATATTCTCCATATAAGTCATACATCCATCCCTCAAAATCTTTTTTGATATCAAAGTAGACAATAAAACATGTTAGAATGATTTCTATCTTACTAGAAATCCCAAGAGACATTGCCATCTCAAAACCCATCTACTTTGAACCAACAATCAAAATCACCTTATACTTCTCAAAACTATGCGTCTTCATATTTACATCGAAAGAAAGCATCTTAAGTAGTAGTACGCCATCTTGGATTTTGTGTCCCGTGAAACACAAGATAAGAGACTAACATGACATTATTGATAGAGAAGAACTCATGAAGAAATCCTCCAGATCTCAAAAGATGAACTCGTAATGCAAAGGGTGGGACCTCAGAGGAAATCAACTCATTACTTATTTGAGGAAGAAACCCATGCAATCCAAACATAATAATATGTATGATAATTTCTCAAGTATGCTATATCAAATATAGTCTTTATGTAATAGTGAAAAATTGACAACTCCAATATTATTCTCACTACATAGTTTCTCACCTCACGATTGGTATTACAAAATATAAGGGTATATCAAAATATTACAAAGGACCAACGTAGAGGACAACATGTCCATCTCAAGCTATCTTTCAAAGTCCATACTCATAGTTCAAGGTCATCGTGAGTCATCACTATGTAGGTCACCTTCATCTTGGTGGTTTAGGAACAAAACATAGAAGAGGAAAGATACAATATATGTCAATAAATAGTATTTATGTGCATAAATAAAATATTTGGGTATATCATGGTATGTATGTATAAAAGAGGGGATTTCCATGAAAGAGAGAGTTGTCAAACATATATATACACCAAATGAAAATTAAACTAAATATTTTTGCATAAATTCTTAAGAGAGATAATGAGTCTTTCCATTAACCGTTTAAAACTTTCACAGAATAATACAACCACATGAATGTAAAATGGACTAAAGGTAGGTATGGTAGGTCCATGACACCATTTTATAGTTGACATAAAATAATAGACAAGTGGAATAGCAGAGTCTGTGAGGAATAGTGTGCCTATGAATATAATAAAGGGTGAATAACACACCCCAGTTGAAAAATAAAGTCTTCAAAATTATGGTTATGCTTAAGCATCTATAATAGTAAACTTAAACTAATACTAGCATGCATAATAGGGTAGCAATGCATATCTCTAGTAATCAATCACAACGAATAATCAATTTGCATTGTAGGAGGGGTTACAAACCCAATACAACATGAACATTCACGGTTTCAAAATAGTTTAAACAATTGTATTTCAAAAGGAATTAGCAATTTAGATAACAAGAATAAGTAATATCAAGAAGATGCCTCGTTATAGGGAAAATGGTGACATAAAGATATGAATTCCCAAATTAAAATAGAAGTTGCACATACATGATAATCTTCATGACTAGACATGTTTCTAGAGGTGAAGTTCACAATTCAAAAATCTCCAATGATTGGAGATGAGGGAGAAACAAAGTAGAATTATAATTGTTACTATTTTTCTTGAAGTCAAATGATGTTCAATTTGAGTTATGTAGGATTCATAGTTTCTAAAAAGGATCATTATTCCATATCTCTCCCATTTTCTCCTTTATAAGGTTTTTATATTCAATAAGTGAACCTATGAAACATGAAATGTTTACTAAATTCCTTTAAGGTAAATATTACTCGTATACATCCATACTAAAATATAGTAATAATTTCTCAAGTATTTTCATTTATGGACACATTTATAACTAATGCTTCAGAAAAATTAACTACGTGGACCAATTGTTATGCTATAGATTGTTATTGTTTAATACAAACATACATAATACATATATATACATATATACATATATACATACATATATACATTCATATATATATATATATAATCTTGGATTTTTAATCCATGACTAGAATAATGTTGGTATTTAGGATGCATAATTATAAGTACTAACATAATGAATCAATTATTCTAGATTATCATTATATCACATCTCAATAAGTGGTTTCTGTAAGATCAAAATTTCTATGACTTAGTAGTTATTAATGTACATAAATCAGCATATATATACTATTATAAAACACTAGGGTCAATCAATCACCATATGACTCTTATGTCTAGATATAATCACTCAAAATGTGTTACATATTTTCTAACCTATTTTTACCAATGAGTTTTATAATAATAAGACTACAAGGTCAGACTTATACACTATTATACTAGATTAATATGATGACATTAGGGTATAAGGACTAGCTAATCCACCTACTAACTTGTATTGACATATTTCTATTTACATGTATATATATATATTATAAGCTAATCAACTGAATGGTCTAGATGTGACCAAGTTTGATACTTTAGTTCCCCTTGATTCTTATATATTCATTAATAGATATGGCATACATGAGTGTGAACTACATATCTACATGACTTACATATGGAATCATTTGGTCTGTAACATAATGGTTGAACTCTTGATCATTCCCAACAATATTGAGGCTTTCTATCCATCTATGAACTCTCTATGGTTTAGTCCAAAGTCATTATGAGATTAGGTTGTTTTCAATCTTAGTGGACAAGGCGGATCACAAATCTAGTTTTTTGGTTTCACGTAGACCTATCTAGAGACGTTCCAGCTGGTCAAGGGTTTAGGATATCATGACAACCTTCTCAATATGTCATCAATTATCTTGATCTTCAATGAATATAATTTTGCAACTCAGGTTGCAAAAGAAGTGGAGGAAGGAATCTCTTACTCCTCTAGTACATTGGTCTTGGTGTAGTGAACAGAGATCAACATCAATTTGCAAGGTGGTATACAAAAGAAGTCATAGCGGTGGGGTGTGGTGGTGTGTTAGGCATCACTGGTGTTTATAGTTTGGGTTTCAGATGGCTAGGCATAATGAAGGATAAGAAGGAGGAGGATTTAGTGATGGAGGTGGTCCACATGATGGAGGTAGAAAGTGTTTTTGTTTATAGTTTGACATGAATAAGATATGAGGTGCATAGAGGAAGAGAAGGGTCGTCGTGTGAGGGGAAGAGATATGGAGGTAATGGTGTGGAAATGAATAAGGGAAGGTAGGACTAAGTAGAAGGAGAAGACGCTTCCACCACCCAATCATATGGACAAAGGATGAGGTATCATGGCTAGCTGTGCACACCCCAAAAGCCAAAAGCACAACCACCTAAAAAGTAGAAAACAACCAGAACCATATCAATTCAAAGTGATTAATTAATTAAATGACTTTATCTTAGGTCGTTTAGCTCACATTTGATGTTATATTTCCTTATACATTCATTATTCCACCTTTTATCCTCTTTGCTCATCAATTATGATTCAATATTTCACATTTGCTCAATACTTATCTCGTATAGCCTTTGAAATATTCAAGGGTCTCCAATCAGGGCGAATAACTATCAACTGGTGTGATTGTACATCAAGCCTAACTATTGGTTTTATATGATCTTTTATCCCAAAACTTCATATTAAAGGGTATTTATTAACACTTTTATATTATTTCACTTAAAGTATTTGTAATTTAATCTAAATTAGGAGAAAGATCAATTGAAACATGCACATTTGACAAAGAGGCCTAGGATAAGGGAGGACTAAACAATATACCTAGTTTGGGTACATTAGCTTAACATGCACAAATTATGCAAGAATATCACTTCCCTATTGATAAACGAGTGTGTCACACCTAGGAGAACTAAAAAAGATGAAAACATTAACTCAGAAGTAAAGAGTTCCATTTAACATATTACACGACATGCAGAGTCAACCCTTGATATTGAGTCAAAGCATATATTCAGCTGATACCTACGGACAAACTCTTCCATGACTAGGATGATTTCATCCAAATGTCCAAGAGTTACATGTTTGGACTTTCCGCCTCCCTTCTCCTACTTATTGCTTCCCCTATGGTTTCCATTACTTGTATGTAACACCCTACCCTTTTTGTATATGTGGCCAGAAGGTCCTCACATGTTGATATTGTCTACATTGATAATGTTACAACCTTTAAACTGATACATAACAAACATAGAGGAAGCATCACAAACTTTAAGATCATCATTAGGTGGGACATTAACTAGGAAATTCTACTCAAATTAAAAAACACATAGTAGTTTTATTACATGCTTAAGGAACTATATTGTAGAGTCTAAAATAAAAAAGGAATTCAGAAATAGAAAAAAAACTCAAAACATAATTGAAAGGAAAACAACATATAGGATGGAACCCCACTAGAGAGGGATCTAGGTGTGACTCAAATTGTAACTCCTATGACTGCTACTAGGTGTGACTACAATTGCAAATCCTATGACCGTTACTTCTTATATAGTCCCCTCTTAATGTGAAACCACACTAACCATACGTCCAGAAATCTATTGTAAGTAGTTGAGCTTAAAAAAGAATAAAACAACATTATTTGGAAATTACCAAATTATCATGATTATGGATGCATTTCACATTAACTTGAATACTTATTGTATACCAAAGCATATCTACACATGGAACTGATTTGATGTGATACATAAAAAAGGTGTGCATAATAGGTTGGTGCCAATAATGTGATATGAACAACAAAATTAAAAAAAGAAAATTTTTAATGACATCATGTGATGTCAATGAATTTTATGTTTTGTCCCCTCATTTGATGTCAACAATTATATGATGAATCCCACGATATGACATCAAGAACTTTTTATTGAATCTCACCTTACAATGTCAATTGCTAATAGGGTCAAGGACACACGTTTTATTCTTATATATCATATTGATGTACTTAAATTATGTTGTATACCCGCATGACACAAATGACCTTGAATCCTATAATATTTTATAAGTTTGTAGGTCTAGTCTTATATATAATATAAATTGTAGTTGTAGAGTAACCACTTATAATGGATGCACTTAAAGGTATTCACTTGTAAGATCTCACTATAATGACATGTTCCAAGATAAGATGTACTTAATCTATTGCATAAGCATGAAAGCAATCGTAATGCATAATTAAGCTCATGGTATGAACCTATAACGCCCCTCCAAGAACGCATATATGTTAGCAAAAGAAAACCCTATGTTGTCAATAACATGGGTCAATTGGCTTGGAGAAACATTACAAAACATGATATTCATAGAAAAAGATAAATGAAACACCATGCATTAACTCAAAATATAGATTCATACATTGTTCTTTGAAAGGGAAAACATAAACTATCTCATCTTGATCTCAAATCTAATACATGTAGTCTAAGAAAATCTAAAACATAGAGTGACAAGATAGACTAATGGATCTGTTGAGTGGTAGATGGTACCCCACCAAGCTAAAGTCTCCTTGATGTTAGCTACATTGAAGGGCTCACTTCAATTCTCTCTTGCTCCTTGATTTAGGGACATCTCATCCCATGGCCATGTGAAACAAAGAAATAACGTAAGTAAGCGACACTATGCATTTTATAAGAGCTGAAAAGTAAGCATATATATACTTGAACTGAAATAAACATGGCACATATTAACATTATGAATTATCATTACAATTTATCTTTCATTACATCAATAAATTAAGAAACATTACTATATGTGTTCTCTCCATCACTGCCCACGTGGGGTACATCATGATCAGAAAGTACATCATTGCTAGGAAGCCCATAATGACCATAAAGGTCCATCTTTGTGAGAAACATATAATAAGTTACTTAATTCCCTTACTTAAACATTAACATCATTGTGATTATCTTTCCATCAATGTAAATTGTCCTCATCCAATAATTGTGCCAAAGTTCTCATCAGGCCGATTAAGGCTCATCTTGGTTTCACCAAAGTGTTCATCAATGACATAAAGAAAAAATAACATTAAGAGGAACAACTTACTACTTAAGTACATTATATTAATCATCATGGGATTTCTCCATCTTAGTCTTGAAATTATCATTACATGATTTACATGAGTATGTCTTCAATTTCTTTATCATTTCATGATCATTGGATTCAACTAATGAGAATAAGTGATAAGCATAGGACTTCATGATTATAACAATCAACATGAAATAATGTAACATGAAGCATCATCATTATCTTAGATTCATTCATTAACTTGACAATTTAAAGCATAACCCTAAATCATACTTAACATGCAATTCATCCAAAGTATGTATGCATAATGGAATGACCAGCTTACCTGGAGCAAGGTAGATCCTAACTTAGTATCCCTGATCTCGATCAAATCCTATGCTCCTAAAATTACATAATTTCTATTAATTATTGCCTTAAGTAACATCTTAAACCCTAATGATACAAACCTCCAAATCTTGGTAAAATCAAATAATAAAAATAGGTCTTGAAGCCTAGAATATTAGCTAGATCTCAAAAAATGGAGAAAAATTCATATATGGTTCATCTCCATTAAAGCTTTGTAGCAATTTCCATGAATTTATAAAGATTTGATATATTCTGACCAATCAGAAGGTTCAACAACACCATGTAAGTGAAATTATCCAAAACAACAACCACTCTGTTGAGTTGGACCAACCATAAACTGCCACGAGGCCTTAGGCAAAATTCGTGTCTATATGTGAGGGTTAATAAGTAGGGGCGTGCAAAGATAGATTTACCCATAACTGGGCGTGACAAAGAAAAGAAAATCTAAGGACAAATCAATACTTTTAGATCTTGGATCATCTTTTTCACAATCAACAAAGACAACATCCTCCAATCCAACATGAGAAGGCAAGGGAATGGGAGCTACTACTCACCCAAGCAACTAACATGTGAGAAATTGAGATCAGGGGCAACCTCCCAATACAAGTGCAGCGAGAACGATCCCAAACCCGAGATATCTTGTCGTCTGAGGAAATGGGCCATCACCACCACCTACTGAATCATCCTAGAAAACATAATGTACCATCCACTTCATTAATGAACATTGAAGGAGAAACCAGTGCTTGGGAGGCATCAACATCAACTTGGTTCGCAAATTTTAGTACATAACCAGAAACATGAGAAGAGGTAAAAGATGAAAACTTGTTCTTGGATCAATATTGATAGTCATATAAGCTTCCACAAGGTTAGGCGAACTAATCAGTGGCATCATCAAGTATCATGAATGCCTGAGTTTCCATGATGGAAAACTCGTGGTGGCAACACAGGGGAGTTTGTCGACCAGTTTTCAAGAAATACTAGTGGTATAGGGGGAGATTGATTACCTCTTTTGGGTCAACCCTAGTCGTCTTGTGATGGTTTCGTTTATAGGAATTGGTTTGGGAACACTATGATCTGGGGGGGGAGTTTGAACATTGGAAAGAGGAGGGAGTTCCTGTTGACCAATGGTTGTGGGTCACGAAGTGCCTTCACATTTGGTATCTAATGAATCAGAAGTATTCTTATATGGTGAAAACATCATGGGTTTATGTTGGATTTCATCAACAAGAGGGATTGTGAAGGAAGAGTGAGGTCGTCTACACAGTACTGAAACAACTGGAACAGGTGAGGGAGATGAACCCCTATCCCGTGGACAAGTCGGCGAGAGTCCGAACCATGCTGCGGTCCCAAGAGCCATGAAACTAGAACATAAGAGCAGAAAAAATGCATGACATGTTAATCAATCAGCAACTGTACCAAATCGATGCATTATGAGTGTATCTTGGGCTTTAAATCATATAGAAACTTCCTAATTTCAATAAAGGGGTCAAACAAGATCCAATTAAATATAGATTTGGACCACATGTGTATTTTAGGGTCTAGAACATTCTTAGTTGATTATCTTCCATATTTGATGTCTGGTTAAGGAGTATTTTGTAGAATATGGTTATTATCATATTAGTAATACTTAAAGAAGTCAACATATTATTCTGATTCATGTGACATTTCCATTACAGTTATTTAAATATATTTAATCAAATTTAACTCAATTAAGGTTTTCTTTGTGGGAATATTTGCGTTAGTATCCAAGATTTCAATTTAATTAGTGGGGGAATTTCTATTAAGACCCTAAATTCGTTTGAAAATAAAAGTTGGGATGTTATAATTCTACCCACCTTAATTAAATGTCGTCCTCAAAATTTCTACATACTACCCACCTTAGGGTTTTACGTATTCTATGCATTCTAACTCTCTAATACCATCTTAAAGGCTCATTAGCACTCTCTAGTTGTGACCTTCTCATGGCAAAAAACTATCTCTATCCTCATTAGTAAAACCAACATGTGGGTACTCCATTTCAGAACATCATTGATATGAACAAGGACCTCTCTTACCTCTTATCTAGGGGTTCAAATTCCAACATGAATCTTACTTGCCGATCTATATCAAATATCTACTCTTCGTATGCATGCTTGGTCTTCCAATGTGTCTAATCAGGTTTAGGTGACTATATGTCTCAAAATTTTAATGCCAACTCTTATTTTATATTTCACCTTTGGATTCATGTCAGTCGCTCATATATTCAAAGGTGGCATGATTTATCACACTTATCTTAGTACCTCCCTCATGCACATGTCCCATACCACATGCACTTGAAAGGACAAGACAAAGATGCTTATGCATATAACATTCTATCTACAAAACCCCATAAGCATGTGTCCCATATGACAAATGTGGCATACAACTCATAAAAACATAATTAACTAATGCGGAAGCGTTCACTAAGCAACAGATTACCAAAAATAACTAAAAATTAAAACCTTTTCATCAATAGATCCATCAAGTAAAAACTTTCTCACAGAGAACAAAAGTAACACATTTACATTCTGTTTTTTTCAAAAGTACATAACTTGTATCATCTCTTTCTATGAGTTACAAGTATCAGCTGCCCTGTTAAACTAAACACAGGAAGTATGAAAATCTCGAGGCACTGAGTCAAAATATCGAAAGCACTAACTACTACTCTGAGGACTTGAGAGTACAGAGATGACACATAGGACTCTATCTACATCTATACAAGGCATAACAACCAGTGTCTCCACCTGAGACTTCACTGCTGTCCCTGCTGCTGTTGCTGCTGTCCTTCTCCTACTGAAGGATTCCTGTCTCCTCATCCGCGTCCACCTAAAAACATAGTTCCCACGGGGGTGAGACAATTTTAAATTGCCCCAGCGAGAGATATAACTCTCCGCCAGTAACATTATTATTACAACTTAAGAAGATAAATATGCACAGAGGAATCATATTTGATTGACAGTAGCTAATTCAATATCTAACATATTAGAATATTATTCTTATCTAAAACATTGCAGCTATAACTTGAAAGAGCCACATGTCACTTATTCATTAAGGAATATGAAGAACATGTATAACATTTATTCACTACAACATTATTACCACAACATTAACTATCTTCATGCTTAGATCATATATCTACTACCTGACATTGTCATTGTGGAGTCATGGCCTGTAGCCATACTCTTTTCACAAAGTGTTGGGATCTTAATCCCTCAACTCACCAAGTACATTTCCTCTGCTCAACAAGTTCATCATTATGATTATAGCATCTGGGTATTTTAACCCATAACTCACCATAGGATACTTATTACCACTTGTTAGGTAACTTTTTACCTTCAGATCATCTGACCAAAGACATCATAATTCTTGCTATACAATGTAGTTTACATAGTACACACAACTCATTGATTCTTACTACACAAAGAATATGAAGGCTTATAAAGCCTATAAAATATTCTCAATAAACAAGCATCATAGTCCATACCTGGCTATGCTTCTCATCTCATCATCCCTGCATGATTAGTATTCATGGTAACAATTATAATGCTTTCATATCATCATCATACAACACTAAGTAGTATCATACCTTTTTAGGGTTCATGATTTCTCTTCCACATCAGTACCATACAACACTAAGTAATACCACTGTTCCCTCTTTAGGGTTCATGGTTTCTCTTTTATATCAGCACCCTTCATTAGGGTGTTCCATAAATAACCACTTGGGTTCTTAAGATCATATTATTAATGATCAACCCTATTCCATTGCTTCTTAAAGCTAGAAACCAAAAATAGATATCATAAGTATTTAAACATACTTATATATCCTCATCATTCATCATTGAATGTATTATCAACACCAAGTATGAGTTTCTCTCTCATCTTTATCAGAATATGATTGTATCATAGTCTATTGATTTGGATTAACCTTTTCATAAGGCATGTTAGCCTACACTTAACAAAGTGCAGTACATTTTAATGTAACAATTGTCATGACACATTTCATGTGTCATCTATTCCAATTATAATAAACTTATAACACATCATGGTATATCAGAATTGGGGTGTTGGATGTGATATCTATCATGCCTTGATGTATCACTTCCCTCAACACCCTCATCTTGCTTGAGTTTATTCACTTAGCTTGTATTAGGGTATCACTCATCCTAATGCCTATGCACTAGATCATCACATTCATTATGCAATGTATTGGTCATGATTCATCTATTTTAGAATACACAACCATTGCCAAAGATATGGACTCACCCTTGAGTCAGGGACTATTCATATAAGGATATCCACAGTCAACCCCTCAAGGTATTTCATTGTCAATACATTAATAACTATTCTATCAATAGGAATAGGATTCCATAATTATAATTTGAGGTTCACTTAGCATCTCACAAACATACATAGATTTCACCTAGAATCACTCTTCATTAGAGTTTCATATAAAATCCTTCTATATTAGGGTTTCACCTAGTATTATGTGAAATTAAGACTTCACAACACATCACCCAGTGTTAGGGCTTCATATTAGTATTAACGGCACTTCCCTATATTAGGGTTTCATATACCTTTATCCCATTTTAGGGATTAGGGTTTACCATTCACATTCAAGTGGGGTTTCTCTTTCTTCATACCCAAATTAGGGTTAGGATATACAATTCCCCTTAAATTAGGGTTTCTAACATTGTGACACTAAGTTAGGGTTACATCATCACCCTAGATTATGGTTTCACTGATATTTACCCTTAAATTAGGGTTTCACATAACCTTACTCTAATTTAGGATCAAGGTACATCAATCTTTTCAATGAAGATTTTATGATCTCATAATATGGATCAAACTTTGATTACACATTTATTCACAATGAGAGAATTAGGGCTTAGTAAGTAAGCAATCATCTCTCCCATTCACTCTCCCTCTCATCCTCTCTAAGATGTTAACTATTCCAAGATTAATCTAGGTCAACTCTTTACTTGAGTACACAAAGCTAGAGTTAACCTTCCTAATCATCATGGGTCTACATCATTAATAATCACATAGCTAATTGACCTTTGATCATATTAGATGTCCAAATGGTCTAATCAATTAAACCATCAATTATATAAGGAAATTCAAACAATTGACCAATTAAACTTTCAATTCCACAAAGTGATCAATTGAGTTAACTATTGAAATATTCATTTGCATTAAGTATCCAAATGGGTTCACCATATTGAACCTTCAATTACATGAGATATTCAAATGGATTAACCATGTTTATCTTCACAATATTAATTACTTAGACCCTCAATGATCTTAGTTCTCATAAATGAATTGGTTGAAAACCATTTGAACAAGTTATACTTGAAACCAATTGGACAAGGTAGGTATTGAAACCGTTTGCACTTTGGGTATCCAAACAGTTTGAGATCGTTTGGTCCCAAACGGTCTTGAGACCGTTTGGTCCAAACCTTCTCAAAACCGCATGGACCAAAAAGGCACTTCAACACTCAAACGACTCAATGTTTCAATCCATGAACCAATTATAAATTGAACCATTAAAGCATTCATCAATTGAACCACTGAATCACCATTCAATTAGACCTTCAATTTAGGGTTTTAAACCCAATTGAAATAGGTTTGATAATCAAGAAACTATCACTTAGGATTTGAAATCGAGGATCCATCAATGGTTGACATTGTGGAATCAAATCAATTGAAATCAATAAACTATCATCATCACATGATATGACCTGACCTCAAACGTTCTTGGATGACCACCAAACGGTCTTGATACCGTTTGGTTGATCTCCAAATGGTCTTGAGACCGTTTGACTATTCCATCATCAAAATCCATGACATCCAATTAGGGTTTTGGACCATTGGATTGATTATCAAATCAACACTTAGTTGCAATTCAATTTGGTACCTTTGGACCTTCAAACACTTAGCCATACTTAACCCTAGAGCTCAAAACGGTCTTGGGTGACCCCCAAATGGTCTTGAGACCGTTTGGGTGATTCCCAAATGGTTTTGAAACCGTTTAGGTCAATCAACCCAAAACATCATCTCAATCAATTTCAAAATCAACACTTAGCTGATTAGGGTTTGCAATTAAGGAATCATTCACAATTGAAACCTTCAAGATCAAACCAATTGAAAACATTAGATCAAGATCCAAGCACCACAGCATATATCTTTAAATGGTCAACCATCTCAAACGGTCAACCATTCCAAACGATTTCGTGAAACAGTTTGGTCCCAACATTGAAACCGTTTGCCCTAGATATTTGGGGAGGTGTGTGCTTATGATGATGTCATCATAATCAAGCTCCAAACTCACGAAATCTACTGTGATTTCCATGGATATTGCATCAATCAACCAAACTTAATTTTAGAAATGTAGAAATGATCACCAATTGATAAGGAATTGCTTGCAATAATAAAATTAATGGTTCAAGTTATAAAACCCGCCTCCAATTGAGCTCCAAAGCTCCAAGCTCACGGAAACAATGGTGGATGCAACTCCTTTCACTATTCCAAGGGTCGTCCTCAAGCTTTGAGTGAAAAGAATTGGTTAGAATTGAAGAGGGGATCAAGTTATGAAGAATTCATACATTGATTTTTGATTTTCACCATTGATTCAAGGTGAAAGGAGGTCAAGAAACTTACCAACAGGTTGGGGGTCGTCCTCCTGCTCCTACACAGCTCCTTGGTCGTTTTCCAAGCAAGGGGAAAGAAAGGAATCCGAAAAAGCCTTTGTTTTGGCTTGGAAAAGGTACTTTTATAAGAAAATTGATGAGAGAGAAAATACTTTATAAAAGTCTTTTAATTCCAAAAATTGTTGCCACCACTTCCCCCTTGGTTTCTTTAATGCAAGGACATCTCTATACCCACCAAGTTCCCTTCCATTATCCATGAATTAAGGGAAAGGAAATTAAGCACCTTAACCCTTATAATAAAAATATCCATATTTGAGTGGAAATTCTTTTTCTTATAATAATGGTGAGTGGAATTTCACCTCCTTAGGATATTCTCGTGCCTTTGCAAGGATTTAAGATCATCCACACACATCTGAATCCAACCATTTTAATTTTTGTTGAAGGCCCTTTAATTAATACATTCATTTTTGCCCTAATTTGAATTAGGGTTTCAATTAGGATTAAATCTTGATTATTTTAATATCAAGATTCTCTCTCCTCCAACTTAATTCCAATGAGGAGCCCCTCTCATTTTATTTGCTCTAAATGATGCCAAGAAACATTAGGGACCTTATTGAAGTGGTAATTTGCATATTGAACCCTAGGTTTTGGGTAAATTGCACATTACACCAAAACTAGGTTTTAATGCACAAGGATTGCTTTACAAGCTTAATCTTGGTGCCCAAGCTTATAAAACCATACCACTACATAATATTCATTCTTATGATGTCTCAACATCAGAGGAACATATTATCATGTACAATTTGCAAGTTAACCCCTCAACTTGGGTAATTTGCACTTTAGTCCAAAATAAGCAAACATTGCTTCAACATTGTTCAAACATGACCAAAATTGAAACATAAGTTTCTCATGAGCCCTAATTACTTTTCCCAAGATAAGATTAAGCATATACTCAACCTTATTAGGCAAAACATCTAGGGTTAACACATAACCCAGATCAGGGATGTTACAAATTATAAACCCGTAACAAGGATTTCGTCCTCGAAATCCCAGGAAAAAGGAGGGACATATTGTTCATTAATCATTCCCTCAAGTCTCCACATATCATCTTAATGTTATGGAGATACCGTGGATCTGTAATTCACACAAAGTTCCTTTCATTAATTCCACCTTATCATTGTTTATGTTTATGCAGGGCATAAACCCCTAACATGTGATGTCCATATTATTGAAAGGAAGAAGCATAAAAGAACATACTTTTATCATCACCCAAGAATATTTATCAAAAGAGAAACATATATATCTAACATAGATAATTCACTCAGAAATCCTTTATTTGTTTGGAAAAGTTCACTGAGAAATCTCACTAAGCAATTAATTTAGAAATATTCACTGAGAAGGTTCACTGAGCAGTTTATCTTGGAAAAATTCACTAAGTAAGTTCACTAAGTATGTTCACTGAGTAATTTGTTTTGGAAAATATTCACTGAGCAAGTTCACTGAGTATGTTCACTGAGTATTTTGTTTTGAAGATATTCACTGAGCAAATTCACTGAGTATGTTCACTAAGAATGTTGGTTTGAAAATATTCACTAAGCAAGTTCACTAAGTATGTTCACTGAGTATTTTGTTTTGAAGATATTCATTGAAAAAATTCACTGAGTATGTTCACTAAGAATGTTGTTTTGAAAATATTCACTAAGCAACTTCACTGAGTATGTTCACTGAGTATTTTGTTTTGAAGATATTCACTGAGCAAATTCACTGAGTATGTTCACTAAGAATGTTGGTTTGAAAATATTCACTAAGTAAGTTCACTGAGTATGTTCACTGAGTATTTTGTTTTGAAGATATTCATTGAGCAAATTCACTGAGTATGTTCACTAAGAATGTTGTTTTGAAAATATTCACTAAGCAAGTTCACTGAGTATGTTCACTGAGTATTTTGTTTGAAGATATTCACTAAGCAAATTCACTGAGTGTGTTCACTAAGAATGTTGTTTTGAAAATATTCACTAAGCTAGTTCACTGAGTATGTTCACTGAGTATTTTGTTTTGAAGATATTCACTAAGCAAATTCACTGAGTATGTTCTCTAAGAATGTTGTTTTGAAAATACTCACTAACCAAGTTCACTGAGTATGTTCACTGAGTATTTTGTTTTGAAGATATTCACTGATCAAATTCACTAAGTGTGTTCACTAAGAATGTTGTTTTGAAAATATTCACTAAGCAAGTTCACTGAGTATGTTCACTGAGTATTTTGTTTTGAAGATATTCACTGAGCAAATTCACTGAGTATGTTCACTAAGAATGTTGTTTTGAAAATTTTCACTAAGCAAGTTCACTGAGTATGTTCACTGAGTATTTTGTTTTGAAGATATTCACTGAGCAAATTCACTGAGTATGTTCACTAAGAATGTTGGTTTGAAAATATTCACTAAGCAAGTTCACTGAGTATGTTCACTGAGTATTTTGTTTTGAAGATATTCACTAAGCAAATTCACTGAGTATGTTCACTAAGAATGTTGTTTTGAAAATATTCACTAAGTAAGTTCACTGAGTATGTTCACTGAGTATTTTGTTTTGAAGATATTCACTGAGCAAATTCACTGAGTGTGTTCACTAAGAATGTTGGTTTGAAAATATTCACTAAGCAAGTTCACTGAATATGTTCACTGAGTATTTTGTTTTGAAGATATTCACTTAGCAAATTCACTGAGTATGTTCACTAAGAATGTTGGTTTAAAAATATTCACTAAGCAAATTCACTGAGTATATTCACTAAGTATGTTCACTAAGTAATTTGTTTTGGAATAATTCACTGAGAAGGTTCACTGAGTATGTTCACTGAGAATGTTCACTAAGTAATTTGTTTGGAAAATTTCACTTAGCTCTTCCTATTTAATTTCATTATACTCTCTAGATTGTTTCAGAATGACTACTTGATCAGAGTAATAAAAAAGATAACAATCTAAGAGTTTCATACTTGCCTTATCTACAATAATCATATACCTAGCCAGGGTATACAAGTATTGAGATTAGGTAGTATGCACTTTATTTACTATCATATTCCTCACTTTTCATATCATTATACACACAAGATTTTCCATTCTTGAATTTTCTTCAGGCATCACTTCTATATCTCATCTTTCAGCACACAGATAAGGGAGATTATAAAACATTTTAAGGAACACTGAGTAAGATATAAGTTCTCATCTCCCTTGTGTCCTTATAGGACTAGTCAAAGGAATTCAAAAACAATTACTTTCATATTTTTAACACATAGAATCATGATATGAAGTATCAAAGCAAAACTATTTTATCTGACCTGTCTGGGATGTCTGTCCACGTCCTCTATTGTTACTAGAAAATTGCCTCCTTTGTGAGCCTTGCTGACTCTGCCCCTGAGGTTGAGTCATCATCGTATTCCCACCTGGACAATCCTTTGCTAGATGTCCCAGTTGTTTACATTGGTAATAGATCTTGGGCGCAAAATGTCTACGAGATCCAGTCACCGATGTTGATGCTATGTTAGAGGCTCTACTTGGAGCATTACTATGATCCCTACCCCTACTTGACATCCATTGTGTCTGAGTATGGAATCTCGATGATGCTGCCGACGCAGAAAGTCTCAGTTTCTTAAAACTTTCAGACCTTTGTTCTTGAGACTGGGTGTACACCTTCTTACCACTAGTCTGTCATTTCTCGATTTTAGACCTCTCTATCCTCATTACTGACTCCAAAAAGGTGGCAAACCTCTCCCTATTCTCTAAAGCAGACACAGGAGTGGCTAGTTCAGCGTTCAACCCCTTCTCAAAACACCGAATTCTTTCCTCATCACTAACTGCCATTTGCAGACAAAACCACAACAACTCCATGAACTTAGCTTCATATTCACTAACGTTCATCTGTCCTTGTTTGATCCTCTCCAATTGAGAGATTTTCTCATCTAAATACATCTTAGGGAAGTATCTACTGATGAATTCTCATCGAAAAACCTCCCATCCAATTTCTTCACCTGGTCTCTTATCTTCCTCTATCACCCACCAATGACCAACACTTCCTTTTAGGAGGTATACAACATGTCTTACCTTTTCAGCTTCAGGAATATCAAGGATCCTGAAAGCCTTTTCCAGCTCTGTCAGCCACAGATCAACATCTACTGGATCAGATGTACCAACATAGTCTATGGCTCCAACCCGGAGAAGTCTCTCGAAAGTCTTGCCAGCTCCATAACCCTCATGATGGGCTGGTACCCTAGGTGGAGGTGGTGGCATCCTGTCTTCCATATGTGTCATGGCTGTCAGGAATTTCTCAAATAGAGCATGGAGAGCTGGATTTTCTATCACAGTTGGGTCAATCTGGGGCTATTCAGGTACATGCCCTTTCCTATTCCGGTTTCTTACACCTCCTCTTGGTGCAGTAGTGCTGCCCTCAGCAGCATGTTCTTCATGTTGTCCATACATCTTCAAGTTCTTCTTCTCCTATTTGAGCAGAATATACTATTAGATAAATTGGAAGACACTTAGAACATACTCTACAACCTTAGTCCTATGTCTTTGTAGACTCAGCGAACCTAGATCTCTGATACCACTCATATGTGGCATACAACTCATAAAAACATAATTAACTAATGCGGAAGCGTTCACTAAGCAGCGGATTACCAAAAATCACTAAAAATTAAAACCTTTTCATCAAAAGATCCATCAAGTAAAAACTTTCTCACATAGAACAGAAGTAACACATTTACATTCTGTTTTTTCAAAAGTACATAACTTGTATCATCTCTTTCTGTGAGTTACAAGTATCAGCTGCCCTGTTAAACTAAACACAGGCAGTATGAAAATCTCGAGGCACTGAGCCAAAATCTCGAAAGCACTAACTACTACTCCGAGGACCTGAGAGTACATATACGACACATAGGACTCTATCTACATCTATACAAGGCATAACAACCAGTGTCTCCACCTGAGACTTCACTATTGTCTCTACTGTTGTTGCTGTTGTCCTTCTCCTACTGAAGGATTTCTGTCTCCTCGTTCACGTCCACCTAAAACGTAGTTCCCACGGGGGTGAGACAATTGTAAATTGCCCCAGAGAGAGATATAACTCTCTGCCAGTAACATTATTATTGCAGCTTAAGAAGATAAATATGCACAGAGGAATCATATTTGATTGACAACAGCTAATTCAATATCTAACAGATTAGAATATTATTCTTATCTAAAACATTGCAACTATAACTTGAAAGAGCCACATGTCACTTATTCATTAAATCATATGAAGAACATGTATACCATTTATTCACTACAACATCATTACCACATCATTAACTATCTTCAGGCTTAGATCATATATCTACTACCTGGCATTGTCATTGTGGAGTCATGTCCTGTAGCCATACTCTTTTCACAAAGTGTTGGGATCTTAATCCCTCAACTCACCAAGTACATTTCCTCTTCTTAACAAGTTCATCATCATGATTATAGAATTTGGGTATTTGAACCCATAACTCACCATAGGATACTTATTACCACTTGTTAAGTAACTTTTTACCTTCAGATCATCTGACCAAAGACATCATAATTCTTGCTATACAATGTATTTTACATAGTACACACAGCTCATTGATTCTTACTACACAAAGCATATGAAGACTTATAAAGCCTATAAAATATTCTCAATAAACAAGCATCATAGCCCATACCTGGCTATGCTTCGCATCTCATCATCCATGCATGATTAGTATTCATGGTAACAATTATAATGCTTTCATATCAGTATCATACAACACTAAGTAGTATCATCCCTTTTTTGGGTTCATGATTTCTCTTTCACATCAGTACCATACAACACTAAGTAATGCCACTGTTCCCTCTTTAGGGTTCATGGTTTCTCTTTTATATCAGCACCCTTCATTAGGGTGTTCCATAAATAACCACTTGGGTTCTTAAGATCATATTATTAATGATCAACCCTATTCCATTGCTTCTTAAATCTAGAAACCAAAAATAGATATCATAAGTATTCAAACATACTTATATATCCTCATCATTCATCATTGAATGTATTATCAACACCAAGTATGAGTTTCTCTCTCATCTTTATCAGAATATGATTGTATCATAGTCTATTGATTTGGATTAACCTTTTCATAAGGCATGTTAGCTTATACTTAACAAAGTGAAATACATTTTAATGTAACAATTGTCATGACACATTTCATGTGTCATCTATTCCAATTATAATAAACTTATAACACATCATGGTATATCAGAATTTGGGTGTTGGATGTGATATCTATCATGCCTTGATGTATCACTTCCCTCAACACCCTCATCTTGCTTGAGTTTATTCACTTAGCTTGTATTAGGGTATCACTCATCCTAATGTCTATGCACTAGATCATCACATTCATTATGCAATGTATTGGTCATGATTCATCTATTGTAGAATACACAACCATTGCCAAAGATATGGACTCACCCTTGAGTCAGGGACTATTTATATAAGGATATCCATAATCAACCCCTCTAGGTATTTCATTGTCAATACATTAGTAACTATTCTATCAATAGGAATATGATTCCATAATTATAATTTGAGGTTCACTTAGCATCTCACAAACATATATAGATTTCACCTAGAATCACTCTTCATTAGAGTTTCATATAAAATCCTTCTATATCAGGGTTTCACCTAGTATTATGTGAAATTAAGACTTCACAACACATCACCCAGTGTTAGGGCTTCACATTAGTATTAATGGCACTTCCCTATATTAGGGTTTCATATACCTTTATCCCATTTTAGGGATTAGGGTTTACCATTCACATTCAAGTGGGGTTTCTCTTTCTTCATACCCAAATTAGGGTTAGGATATACAATTCCCATTAAATTAGGGTTTCTTACATTGTGACACTAAGTTAGGGTTACATCATCACCCTAGATTATGGTTTCACTGAGCTTTGCCCTTAAATTAGGGTTTCACATAACCTTGCTCTAATTTAGGATCAAGGTACATCAATCTTTTCAATGAAGATTTTATGATCTCATAATATGGATCAAACTCTGATTACACATTTATTCACAATGAGAGAATTATGGCTTAGTAAGTAAGCAATCATCTCTCCCATTCACTCTCCCTCTCATCCTCTCTAAGATGTTAACTATTCCAAGATTAATCTAGGTCAACTCTTTACTTGAGTACACAAAGCTAGAGTTAACCTTCCTAATCATCATGGGTCTACATCATTAATAATCACATAGCTAATTGACCTTTGATCATATTAGATATCCAAATGGTCTAATCAATTAAACCATCAATTATATAAGGAAATTCAAAATAATTGACTAATTAAACTTTCAATTCCACAAAGTGATCAATTGAGTTAACTATTGAAATCTTCAACTGCATTAAGTATCCAAATGGGTTCACCATATTGAACCTTCAATTACATGAGATATTCAAATGAATTAACCATGTTGATCTTCACAATATTAATTACTTAGAACCTCAATGATCTTAGTTCTCATAAATGAATTGGTTGAAAACCATTTGAACAAGTTATACTTGAAACCAATTGGACAAGGTAGGTATTGAAACCGTTTGCACTTTGGGTCTCCAAACAGTTTGAGATGATTTGGTCCCAAACGGTCTTGAGACCGTTTGGTCCAAACCTTCTCAAAACTGCATGGACCAAAAAGGCACTTCAACACTCAAACGACTCAATGTTTCAATCCATGAACCAATTATAAATTGAACCACTAAAGCATTCATCAATGGACCACCGAATCACCATTCAATTAGACCTTCAATTTAGGGTTTTGAACCCAATTGAACTAGGTTTGATAATCAAGAAACTCTCACTTAGGGTTTGAAATCGAAGATCCATCAATGGTTGACATTGTGGAATCAAATCAATTGAAATCAATAAACTATCATAATCACATGATATGACCTAACCTCAAACGGTCTTGGATGACCCCCAAATGGTCTTGAGACCATTTGGTTGATCTCCAAACGGTCTAGTGACCGTTTGCCTATTCCATCATCAAAATCCATGACATCCAATTAGGGTTTTGGACCATTGGATTGATTATCAAATCAGCACTTAGTTGCAATTCAATTTGGTACCTTTGGACCTTCAAACACTTAGACATACTTAACCATAGACCTCCAAATGGTCTTGGGTGACCCCCAAACGGTCTTGAGACCATTTGGGTGATTCCCTAATGGTTTTGAAACCGTTTGGGTCAATCAACCCAAAATATCATCTCAATCCATTTCAAAATCATCACTTAGCCGATTAGGGTTTGCAATTAAGGAATCATTCACAATTGAAACCTTCAAGATCAAACCAATTGAAACCATTAGATCAAGATCCAAGAACCACAATATATATCTTCAAATGGTCAACCATATCAAATGGTAAACCATTCCAAATGGTTTGGAACCCAAACCACCAAACGGTTTGGTGAAACCGTTTGGTCCCAACATTGAAACCGTTTGCCCTAGATATTTGGTGAGGTGCGTGCATATGACGATGTAATCATCATAAAGCTCCAAATTCACGAAATATCCTGTGATTTCCATGGATATTGCATCAATCAACCAAACTTAATTTTGGAAATGTAGAAATGATCACCAATTGATAAGGAACTGATTGCAATAATAAAATTAAGGGTTCAAGTTATAAAACCCGCCTCCAATTGAGATCCAAATATCCAAGCTCACGGAAAAAATGGTGGATGCAACTCCTTTCACTATTCCAAGGGTCGTCCTCAAGATTTGAGTGAAAAGAATTGGTTAGAATTGAAGAGGGGATCAAGTTATGAAGAATTCATACATTGCTTTTTGATTTTCACCATGGATTTAAGGTGAAAGGAGGTCAAGAACCTTACCTACAGGTTGGGTGTCTTCCTCCTGCTCCTCCACAGCTCCTTGGTCGTTTTCCAAGCAAGGGGAAAGAAAGGAATCCGAAAAAGCCTTTGTTTTGGCTTGGAAAAGGTACTTTTATAAGAAAATTGATGAGAGAGAAAATACTTTATAAAAGTCTTTTAATTCCAAAAATTGTTCCCACCACTTCCCCCTTGGCTTCTTTCATGCAAGGACATCTCTATCCCCACCGAGTTCCCTTCCATTATCCATGAATTAAGGGAAAAGAAATTAAGCACCTTAACCCTTATAATAAGAATATCCATATTTGAGTGGAAATTCTTTTTCTTATAATAATGGTGAGTGGAATTTCACCTCCTTAGGATATGCTCGTGCCTTTGCAAGGCTTTAAGATCATCCACACACATATGAATCCAACCATTTTAATTTTGGTTGACAGCCCTTTAATTAATACATTCATTTTTGCCCTAATTTGAATTAGGGTTTCAATTTGGATTAAATCTTGATTATTTTAATATCAAGATTCTCTCTCCTCCAACTTAATTCTAATGAGGCGCCCCTCTCATTGTATTTTCTCTAAATGATGCCAAGAAACATTAGGGTCCTTATTGAAGTGGTAATTTGCATATTGAACCCTAGGTTTTGGGTAAATTGCACATTACACCAAAACTAGGTTTTAATGCACAAGGATTGCTTTACAAGATTAATCTTGGTGCCCAAGATTATAAAATCCATACCACTACATAATATTCATTATTATTATGTCTCAACATCAGAGGAACATATTATCATGTACAATTTGCAAGTTAACCCCTCAACTTGGGTAATTTGCACTTTAGTCCAAAATAAGCAAACATTGCTTCAACATTGTTCAAACAGGACCAAAATTGAAGCATAAGTTTCTCATGAGCCCTAATTACTTTTCCCAAGATAAGATTAAGCATCTACTCAACATTATTAGGCAAAACATCTAGGGTTAACACATAACCCAGGTCAGGGATGTTACACCAAACATGTGGGAAAAGAGAGAGCAGTCCACATAAAAGTCCAAAACCATATAGGAACATATGAATCTTTAGCTTAGTGGCCATCTACTCATAGTTCTGATACCATATTATAATGCCCCTCCAAGAACATATATACATCAGTGGAAGCAAACCCTATGTTGTCCATAACATGGGCCACTTGGCGAGGAACATTACAAAACATGATATTCATAGAAAAAGATAAATGAAACACCATGCATTAACTCAAAAAATAGATTCATACATTATTCTTTGAAAGGAAAAACATAAACTATCTCATCTTGATCTCAAACCTAGTGCATGTAGTCTAAGCAAATCTAAAACATGGAATGACAATCTAGACTAAAGATTCTATTATGTGGTAGATGGCACCCCACCAAGGTAAAGTCTCCTTGATGTCAGCTACATTGAAGGGCAAGCTTCAATTCTTTCTTGCACCTTGATCTAGGGACGTCTCGTCCCACGACCATGTGAAACAAAGCAACACCGTTAGTAAACATCACTATGCATTTTATAAGAGCTGAAAAGCATATATATTTGAACTGAAATAAACATGACATGACTTCACATTATGAATTATCATTGCACTTTATCTTTCATTACATCAATGAATATAAAAACATTACTATATGTGTTATCTCCATCGCTGTCCATGTGGAGCACATCATGCTTGAAAATCCCATTATTGCTAGGAAGCCCATAACAACCATAAAGGTCCATCATTGCGAGAAACACATAATAAGTTACTTAATTCTCTTAAATTGAACATTAACCTCATTGTGATTATCTTGCCATCAACATAAATTGTCCTCATCCAATAATTGCACCAAAGTGCTCATCGGGACAGTTTAGGCTCATCTTGGTTGCACCAAAGTGCTCATCAATGCCATAAAGACAAAATAACATTAAGAGGAACAACTTAAAACTTAAATGCATTATCTTAATCATCATGGGATTTCTTCATCTTAGTCTTGAAATTATCA